>JAJJMA010237481.1:0-21098 GCA_023529015.1 Papaver nudicaule
TAAAAAATGTGCAGACACTTTATATATTACTTGTGTCATTTATTCTAGAGAAAATCGCAACAGTAACCAACTGTAGCGACTAAATACAAATTTCTGTTCAACTGTTACAGAAATATAACTCCATGTCTGTTCCGAGTTTCAACCGATCCAGTCAACTATTCACGATTCAAATACTAACTCAACCCGAATGCTTAACCTTAGCCAACTAACCTTAGTTAGCTCTTGACCCGACCCACATTAATTTTTTTGGTTCTCATCTTCTTCCCATTTTTACGGTTCTTCTTCTTCTCTTCTCTACTTAACACTCCCCCCTTCCGAAATACTTCACTTCTCCCTCTCTCCCTCTCTCCATTTTAACTGAGAAATTTGCCTTCTAACTGTCTGTTTGTTATAGCATGGAGATTTCCGATGTTTCGACAGGTATATCCGTTTAATTCTCAGTTTGATTTACAGTCTGATTCCCACCTATAAACCCTAATTAACCCCCAATTTTTCTGTATCTTTAATGGTTTTAATTAAAGAATGGTAATGGTTTTAATCTAATCTAGAAACCCTAATGTAATGTATTTTTATCTAGGTCATTGATATTATGTAATTTGAGGTTGAACAGTAAGTGGGTTATACATGTTTTGCGATGTATGTTTACTGGGCACAGTAATGGGGTTATACCTCTTTTGATTTTTACCCTTACCAGAGTGTGTTTGCATGTAACTGATTGTGACGGATTTGTAAAGTACCATTACAGATAGATTGTGTATTTGAAAGTGATGCTCTTGTACTCTTCTACCAGTAGCTCCTGTACTATTATGTTGAAGAAAATATCATCAGCTTTAATGAGTAATGCAGTAGAAATTTAAATTGGCAATTCCTGTACTGTACTTGTTGTTGTGTTTATTGTATGCTCCTGTAATGTGATGTCACGTCTACTGGCCTTTATTTTGAGTTGTTTGTTACAACTTGTATTGAAACGCCTGTAGGTGGGGGGGACGACGAAATTTACGTGATCTTGTGGTCTGGCGGGACCATAAGCGATTTCTCAAGTAGCGAGCCCAAGTACAGTGGAAGTACTAATGCTTTCCAGAAAGTCAGTAAATCCATGTCCGTTGATGATTTCTCAACGTTGATACATGAGGTGTTTGGGCTAAACCCCAATAGGCGTTTAAAAATCTACTCGAAGGTGTTCCTTAGCAGTACCGGAGCATTTTGTTTTGTGGATATTTCGAATTCACAGAATGTTGGTGAATTGGTTCGCCCTGAACTGCACAAGCTTACCGCTACGTTTTCGTTCTTTGTCGATGAGGTGACCGTTGAAGGCGAGACTGTAGATTTGAGCCACTGTTCTTTTAAAGGGTCAAATGCTAATATCCCGACGTTTCCTGGGGATATTTCGAGGCCCAGGTAGGGTTGTTTATCTTTCACTGTGAATTTGCCATACAAGTTACACATCTGAGTAATGTTATGTGTATGGGAAGAACCCTTGTATGCACATTCTCCCTTTGTAATTGGAATGGTATGTTGTTTTTTTCAGCGGCGCAGGCGGCTCCAGTTGGGGTGGCCAAGGGAGAAACATAGCTTCTGCACCCGTTGTTGTTTCGCGGGAGGTAGCTAGGTGGGTGTGTCAAAATAGTGGTCCTTTTTATTTTTAATTTATATGTTTGTTTTCTGGTCGAGTAAATTTATATGTAATATTGTATAGGTCTCGCGAACCCTATGGTACCGGCGTTGGAAATTTGTCCAAGTCACATGGTGATGTACCACAACAGAAGTTGTACACCCCCATGCCTCCTTTGGAAACCAATGATGTTCTGCCCTTACAGCGTACTTATCCCAACCAGTATAACAAGGAAACCGAAAGGTACCCACCCATTTCCCTTTAAAAGTTACATTTCATTTGTAAATTAGGTTTATAATGTTATGTGTTATGCGAACTGGCAGTAGGAGTACGGAGAGGGTTGTTAGTGGGGACATAAATTGTTCATCAGATGTGTTGGATTGTGCGGGTTTAGATGACCTCCCAGAACCCCGATTAGAATCGCTCCAGCAACTTCCTGACTGGGTTAGGTAAATATCTCCTGGCTAGTGTAGTTTTGGAACCCAAAAGGTTCCCTTAGGAGGAAGTAAAACGGTAACTGATGGGTAGTCCTACTGTCAGGTCATACGCCAGCATACTGACAGGCGAGGTTGACATGGACTTAGATGAAGGTGAGCCGCCACTACTCAATGATGAGCACTTCAGCAATGAGGTGCCTGGATTTATTTCTCCGGAGCCGGACAGCAGTAGGTGAGTTTATCTATTGCTGTTATTGGTTCCCTTCACTTTTCATCTCTTTGGTAGGCCACGCACTTACTACAGATGTTATGTGTTTGCCAGTGAGGAGGAAAGTGAGGGGGAGGATAATGTTGATTTGGCGGGCAGCCACATCATTGATCCCCTTTCGCAAGAGGGTCCTGCCCATCCTCGTGCTGAAAATCCACCCTCATATGTTGATCTCGCTCTGTCGTCGTCAAGGGCTCTTGTTTGTCACCCTCGTTTCCCATCCCGTAATATTACTGCAGATTCGGTTTGTCCCAGCTCTGTTACCTCATTAAATGAGTGTACAACTTTGTCTGGTAATAAGCGGTCTCGCCACCAATATCCCGAGATAGAATGCGATGATGGTCTTGCGACGGCTGTTTGCACAGATAATTTGGAATGCTTAGGTTACACCGAACGTCTGTTTGGATTTTCACCCTCCCGATTTACTGATCTGGCGGTAGGAATGGTTTTTCCTAACAAAAATGTCCTCAGAGATGTTGTAGATGAAATCCACATAAGGTGTTTGAGGGAGTGTGTGAGGCCTGTGTCAAACCAGGAGAGAGTTCTTATCCAATGCAAGTCACGAACAGTTTCTGGATGCCGGTGGGAACTGAGAGCAACTGAGGTTGGAGGGATGTTTCGTATTCACAAGTATATGAACCAACACACATGCGGTGTTCAGAAAAGGCACAATGGATTAGGGCACAATAGTGCTACTTCCAAGTTTATTGCCAAAGAGCTAAAGAGATTTGTGTTAGAGAAAGCCGACCTTTCAAGTAAACAGACAAGACTTTTGATCTCTAGTAAATATAATATATGGGTATCAAAGTGGAAGGCCCAGCGTGCTCGCAGATTGGCAGTTGTAGCAGTTTATGGTACTCAGAGAGAATCTTTCAGTGTATTGCCTAGGCTAGGGTCCGAAATGGCAAAGCGCAAACAAGGCTGCGTGTACCATCTATATGAACATTCTCAGACTAGAATTTTCATGGGTTTCTTCTGGGCTTTTGGTCCAGCCATCCAAGCCTTCAGGGAGAATCTACGTCCGGTCATCATAGTAGATGGTACACACCTGCGCAGTGTATACAAGGGTGTTTTGCTTGTGGCATGCTGTCAAGATGCTGATAATCGCATCATCCAGCTAGCTTATTGCATAGTGGAAAACGAGAACACCGGAAATTGCGCCTTGTTTTTTAAATTACTGCGGCAGTATGTGTTGGAGGGGTACTCTCGGCTTGGTGAACTGCTTATAATCACTGATAAAGGTACAGGGCTTAAAGCTGGAATGAAACAAGAGCTCCCCACTGTGAACCATGTTTGGTGTGTCCGCCATTTTATGGAAAACTTTCACTTAAAATTTCCCGATGATTCTCTTCGTCCCTCCCTCTGGATTGCCGCAACGACAGCTCTGCAGTCGACTTTTGATTACCACATGGGATTGATAAAGAAAGCCAATCCCCAGGCTTATGCTTGGTTGATGAAGAAGGAGTTGCACAAGTGGACTCAGCTCTATTGTCCTTTATCCCGCTGGGGTATTTTCACCACAAATCCTTGTGAGAGTACCAACGCTGCACTCCGTGCTGCTAGGGCCCTTCCGGTTGCCGGTCTTGTTCAAGAGACAAGGGAGATGGCCGCGCAACATTTTGCTCAGAGATATGAGTTGAGCAAAACCCGTCAAAGATGTATAACCCGAGCTGCCGCTAAGAAAGTTGCCATAGTCAGAGATCGGTCACACCAGTGTGTACCTGTTGCTTATGGGCATGAACTTTACGAGGTACAACATCTGGGAGCATTGTTTTCTGTTGATTTGAACTTGAAAACATGCTCTTGCCGGCAGTATCAAACTGCTGGACTGCCCTGTATTCATGCATGTTCTGCTATCAGTCTTATGGGCCGTTGCACTGACGATTATGTCTACGAATTCTATTCCATGGAGAACTTCATTCGAACTTACAAAGTGACCTTCAAGCCTCTGGAAGCGTACCGCGAGTGGCCCCTAGATCCCACTAGGCCTTGGGTAATACCTCCCGCTTGGAAAAGAGCCGCAGGCCGGCCGAAGGGAGAAAAGAGGATTGAGTCACAGTCATCTCTTATTTACAGAAAGACCGTTCAGTGTGGCAATTGCAAAGGTCGGGGTCATAACAGATTAGGCTGTTCCGAACCGCCTCCTCTCCGTGTCGCTCGCAGCCCCTAGTCTCTCTTGGTTGTGATTTGTTTGTAAATTTTCATGTATGTTCTGTTGGACATTGTTTTTGTTATACTGAGACCAGTTATGTCCCGATGTATGTGAAGTATTTTGCTAGCAGTCTTTCTTTTAATGGTACCCCCTTGTATTTTAATCCAGTGATGCTGCTTCCCCCGTTCTGACTGGGTTTGTGCGCAAGAAGAGACGGTCGTCATACGTTCACAACTGCTCATGCCCCCGGGTTTATAATCCCAGGCGATAATGATTCTGTGAGTACAGTCTATGTATTGGAAATAATGTGGTTACAGTTAGGTATTTTTAATTGTTCGATTGTTGAGCGGCGCATAGAATCCCAATGGATACTCTCACATAGAAGCCTAAACGCTTTTCTTCGTTTTGACAATTATGGGTATTGGATTCCATATGTACATGGGTTATTTTACATGAACCCAAAGAGTGCACAAATCAATTCAGCAATACAATTTAATAACACATTTTATGTATTTGACTTATATTTTTTATCCTGCCACTCTTAACTTCAATTCAGCATTACATTTTTAATAACACATTTTATGGATTTGACTTATATTTTTTATCCTGCCACTCTTAACTTTGCCTGTTATACCCAGTTCGGCATCCCTGACAAACGTCGGGATGTTTGAAACGTAGCACCTTGATATGATGATATGGTTCTCTTACAACCACATTGCTTGTTTAGACATCTGTTATGTCTGGGATTGGCAGTTACAGTAGTTGCCTTTTTTCCTAAAGACTAACACCTAAAACTGCCTGTTTTCCCAGTTTTTGTAACTGCCACCTAAAACCGCCCAAGTAATGGGTTATACCACTTGTGCATGCAAACCGTTTAAAATTATTTATGTATACCTATTTCAGTTTCACTTATCCCTTCCCTTACTCTCACTCCTTTTGCCTTTCCTCTTTGTTTTTGCAGAGAATATAAAACACCGTTTCCCACAGGAAGGAAGCCCAAGTATTCGTGTGAGTCGCAGTATCTGTTTTCTGTTCTCGGATCTTTTTCCTCAATTTTTTTTTATATTCCGTTGGTATACGATTTACCCTGCTAATTGAAACGTTGTTTGGTTTTAAATATTGGTTCTTCCGACAGTATGTCAATGAGAGAAGTTGTAGCGGAGTGGAAAGATCACCTTGCTGCTGATGATGATGAGTGGGAACTGCTTGCCCAGTGTGGCCTCCAAAATGTTGTGAATTTGTGCGACGTGGCTGTGCCTGAGAATGCTAGCGGTATGATTGGTAGCATGTGGAGATCTTCGGGACGGGTTATTAGAATAAATAATATACAGCTTTGCCCAACCATTGAAGAAATGTTGGCTCTGTTTGGCACCGCTCAGAAACCCCTCTTGTGTGCAGTACCTACGTACAAAGAAGTGACGATCACTGCAGTTGCAACATTTCTTGGAATCAGTGAAGAGGACGCACAGGGCCTTGTTGTGGATGGTGAGTTGAGTGTAGAACGTATATGCCGCAACCTTTGGGGTCGTTTTGAGATGGATGTCAGGAATAAGGGTTTTTTGCTTGCTTTCACGGGATGCCACCTTTTACCCGGAAAGAATGGGCTTTTCTCTTTGCAAGTGGTTCCGGTACTGGAGCAGTGTCTAAAGGGTGCGTCGATTGTGCCGGTGGTGTTAGGCCATTTGCTTGAGAGTCTTGATGATATCTGGGACATAGATGTTCAACGCTCATTCCCTGTTCTATTTTCCGTGAGTTTTGCTTTTAATTTTCTAATTTGTTTGTATTTCCTGCCCCGAAACACTCTGATTTGGCCACCCTCTTCACAGGTTTGGGCGTTCGAGCATCTGAAGTTGCTCCCGCTTTGTTTTTCTCAGTCGATGAACAAAATTGACTCTTTTATCAGTCGCTATCGCCATCGAGAAATAACCGCTGATCAACTTGACGAGCACATGTTTAGAGTTGCTACCCCTGACAATATCCTGTGGAAGGTAAATCACTGGGATATTCAACCTTTGTTCTGGGCCAACAATGGGAGCACCTGCCGTGTTTTACTGCCAACCCTCAATGGAACCACCTTCTATATACCAGCAGTTGTTACCAGGCAGTATGGCTTCAACCAGGATCGTCCAGTTATAGAAGAAATGTTTCCGATGTGCATTCACTGTTGTACCTGTAGAATTCCAAAAAAAAAGCGGGCGACGCTCAGGTCTTTGTTCTCTGATAAGTCACGTAGGCCTTTCCCCCAATACCTCCAACCGGTTGACTACCGAAGGGCGTACACAGATGAATATCTTCACTGGATGCAGTCCAATCAAGCATTTGTGGAGGACTCAGACGACACTTTTAGTGAGGAAGAGATGGAGGATATCGTGGTGGTAGAAGATGACTCGGACGAGTCTATATAAGGACCGTCCCAGTACATTGATGGTACCACTATTGATAGATGTATGGAAAACTGTTAAAGGGCAGATGAGTTACGCATCTGTAGTGTGAAAGTGTTTTTTTTAGGTACTGAACTATTTCTACTTTCTTTGAACAGTATTTATGTTGCATGATTTTCTTTGGTATTATTTGATGAAATTGCAACACTATTTTAATTCTACATTTTTATTGTTTGTATACACTTCATCCCACATATAAAATTGATAGGCCTAATGAGAGGAAAATTCATTGTACATATATTGCAAGTCCACTACGGAGGACGTTAAGCAAGGTAAATTGTTTAGTTGAATGCAACACCACCACCCTCTTATATGCAGCCCAACAGATGTGATGTTGTTCATGTTCAAATGATACCATTTAACCCCTACTATTTCAGTATGGGTTGGTCCCTTGAATGTTGTGGTAGACAATACATCAGCGTTTGGGGACACTGCATCCATCGCTTCACAGGATTCGTTGACGACACATCAGGTATCTTGTTGGAACCCTAGCAATCCATTGAAAAACCTAACCATTCGTTCTTGCAAACGATAGAGCATAGATCGTTGGCATGGTGGTTGGTTTCTAAGGGGTTGGGGTGTGCATGGAACCACGGGACAAGCCATAGAATTCGTTATGTTAGGAATTCATATAGCCAATCCTTTTAGTGTTAGGAATTCATATAGCCATTCTCCGTACCTGCGGGATTACAAAAGTTACGTGGGTGTAAGGCTGAAGTCACACTGAACCAAAAATACAACGTTTTACAATGTCACACTAATGTAAGTCATCCCAATACCTTAGCGATGTTGTCTAACATTAAATGACGATGGTATAACAAAAGTTGGTGGTTTAGTATTATTTTCTGCCTACTTCTACGCCACCTTTCACTTGGTAAGACAGAAGCAAAATAATTTACGTAACCTGCATGGCCAAGATAGAAGGTTGTTAGACATGTCGACAAAGAATAACTTATATACCAGTGGATTGAACAAACAAAACAACGATATCATCCTTGAATAAAGAAAGCAAGTTAATCACCTGTTTTGGATCCAAACACCTTTTCCATTCCTTTGTACAATACACCTGGATTCACCCTTTGTAAGAATCGTAAGATAATCCCAGAATTAAGATGGGGAGTGATTTGGATTAAACCTTTAATGGATGCTTGCCTTTGGAGTTAGTCTTTTAACTTAGTTTCTAGTACGATTTTGGATGTGAAAACGCTTAAGGTGGTTACTCATATTTATAGTATCATTTCTGTGTCTACTGATCATTGAACGCCACATGTAACCCTTTTTCATGCGTTGATTACAGGGAAGACATAACACTATTAACACGTCATATCGTTATAATGCACAATTAAATTAATACTACCTTCTGCAGCCCTTTATAAGACATTGGTTGTTGGGGTGTTGGGTCAAATCACCCTCTGAACCCTAGGAAATCCTGCAAGGCTACATGGGCGCTTATGTGTAGATATGAGAGACCCCTTACAAGATCGAAAGGGTGTAATAAAAATAGTCCTGCATTTGTCACTTCTGCTTTAATTATGTCGAAAGCCGTGTACGCTACCACAGTTTAAAGGTAAAGACCTCGAAAGCAGGGGCAGAGTATTGTTGTAATAAAATTATTATGCATTTAAGTGATATGACTGATAACTTTATTTGTCATACTGCCAACACTGTTTTCTTCCAAAATATTGATTATCTTTGACTACCACAGTTTAATTGTAGAAGCTGAATCTGTTATCTTCCAGTTGATTATCTTTTAAACCATGCAATAGTCTCTCCTATATAATTTTGTTGCGTGAATAATGCATTTGGGTGGTCTTATCTGTGAGAAAGGCAGCTGCCCTAAACTTGCATTGATTTGTAATGCCAACTGTAAAACAGTACGGTGTTAACAATGTCTGGGGCATTACCCCTGGCAAACTTGTTAACAGAACTTGTAATTTTAATTTTGAAGAGACCTTACAACATATATGGTAGGTTTCCATCCCAAAAAACAAAAAGAACACCTGCTAGTTAAACTGGTTTCCCTGTTGAAAGAAACCACCAATGCCTTAATGGTACAAAATGCAATTGTTGACAATTTGAATGAGAGGAAGACCCTGCAATATATAGGGTAGCTTTCCATCCCAAGAATGGTACAAAATGAAATTGTTGACAATTTGAATGAGAGGAAAAATCCTTGTTTACATCCTTTTTTCGGCTTCAATACCAAAAAACCTACGCATCTCCCATGCATTTGTCCACTTCAGTTGTAAGACCTGGTTGTTGTGGGAATGGAGAGATTGTTCGTGCCTAATCGGACGGTGTTACTTGTATTATGTCCGATAGACCTTCCACCGCGTTCATTCCTTCACTTAATCAATGTCGCCAAATGCACAACATTTGGACGAGCATTACAAATCTGTGGAAGTGGGTGACTTCAACATACCCCGGTATGGTAGGAATTCATATAGCCATTCTTAGTACCTGGCCATTTATAAATAAAATGGAGGTTAGATATACTGAATGCGTTTTGCATATTAAACTAACGAAACTTTCAGGGATAGACGGCTGAACCTTAAAATCATAATGATGGTAGAACAACAGGTGGTGGATCCTTAACATTACCCTCCTCCCTTCTTTTGGACCTTTTGATGAATACCTTGTCTTGTAAACTGTACGCCCTTAATAGATTAGTATTAGCCATCCCCCCCCCAGCCCCCCCCACAACATCAAGACAAGGTAATGGAAAACCAACACCAAAAAAGGGAAACAAAGAATACAATACACACATGTTTAGCGTAATACCCTTACCATCCATGGTTGAATCCCGATGTTTTGGCTGGTTCTGCAGGCACGAAAATAACACAGCGGTTGAGCATTATAAGGGTATCCCAAATTTATTTAAGATTACAGTTTGTATCTTGGGTGTTTGTCTGTCATAAGAGTTTTCTTCGCTGGTTTTGTATATGACAATATGCAGGTTTCTCACAACTATATATAGGTGGTTGGCCATATACGTACTTATCTTTAGATATGAAATACCCCTTACAAGATCAAAAGGGTGTAATAAAAATAAATCGTCATTTGTCACTTCTGCCTTAATTATCGAAAGCCGTGTACGCTACCACCAAGAAGGTAAAGACCTATAAGCAGGGCCAAAGTATTGTTGTAGTAAAAATATTATGCATTTAACTGATATGACAAATAACCTTTATTTGTCATACTGGCAACACTTGGGGTATAAAGGGTTACTGAATCGAAAGATCGAAAGGGTGTAATAAAAATAGTTCTGCATTTGTCACTTCTGCTTTAATTATATCGAAAGCAGGTCCAAAGTATTATTGTAATAAAAATATTGTGCATTTAACTGATATGACTAATAACTTTTATTTCTCATACTGGCAACACTGTTTCCTTCCAAATATTGATTATCTTTGACTGCCTATGCAAAACCTATGGAATACCTATGCAATACCTATGCTGTATCATTGACCCCTCCTAGCAACCACCTACCGTGTTCAAATATATGTGCCCTTTATTTATATCCTTCCACTGTAATATAAATTATATAATGCAATTTTCAGTACTGCCTGATCTTTTAAATCATGCAGCAGTTTCGATTTGATGGGTGGATAGCGTCATCCAAAACATCAGTGAAGGATTCCAATATAATGTATGTGGTATTTATAGGTGCACGAAAGTTTTGGTTGATTATCTTTCCAATATCCAACATGTCCAGGAGGAGTTTTACAGACGAAGAAGATGCTGCTGTAACACAAGCTTATATTGCCATAGAGTTCTATCGTAACGCCTCTACTCCACCAAGGAGTAGAGGCTTATACTGGAAAAGGGTTCTTGAAATATTTCACCGATGCACCAATGGAAACCCCAATGAAAGATCCTCTTTAGACCTAGCGTTTAGATTTCGAATTATTAATCTATCTGTGAAGAAATTTGTGACGATTATGATTGACCTTATCATTGATGGTGCGGAATTGACGGACAATGTACGAGTAAGTGATATTTTTTTGGTTGTATGATACAGAATTTTCATTTGATTAAAATGCATCTTTAATAAAAATTTTAACTCGTTGCCTGCAGAAAGCTCATGCGAAAACCAGGTATCTAGAAGAGCATGGATGTGAGTTTCTCCACGAGGATTGCTATGATATGTTGCGCGAGAACCTTAATGCATACGGCCCACGTGCTGATTTCAATTTATAATTTGTAATACATATTTAATGCAATATAGATTTTCATCATTGTTACCTAATTTATGCAATATAGTTAGACAAACAGTGGTAGTTTAAATGGTTTGAACAATATGGATTGGTCTCTACTATTTATAGTTTGAAGGGGTTGCCAAATACTGCAGGCTGCCAAATAATACACTGCACATCCCTTTTTTGACAAATAAAAATTGTACTATATGAAAGGCAGATGCGTAACACTTTCACACTACAATTATGCTTCATAAATTTTATATCCCAACTTATATTAGGGGTACCCTTTACTTTGGTTTTTACTCACCCTTTGCCTTATCTTCTTGTTGTATGTGTTCGAATATTTGTGTCCTTTAACGCAATCCTTCTAGAGTGATATCAAAATTGTAATGCAAATTACAAATATGTCAGATATTTTAAATCATGCATCAGTATCTGCCGTTTCATTGTGTTGCGTGCATCTTATAAAAGGGGTTTCCAATCTGTGTTCAGGGATGGTGGTCTACATAGCTGTGTAGTATTGTCGAGTACAAGGACCAATAAAGACCTAAGCAATACCTATTTTCCTATACCACCTTATCTCTAAACCTGACCGCTCATTTTCTGCATAGCTTTGGGTGTGGTGCAGCATAGACGTTCAATTTGATTGACAAAGCCATACAGTACTTGCTCCTACTCATAACTATTTTAATCCATTATGTGTACCTCACCCTCTGGACCTTCAGATGGCCCTATCATAGGGTTCCCCTAGGTCTCGATATAGACCCTTTTACAAGATCGAAAGGGTGTAATAAAAATAGTCTTTCATTTGTCACTTCTGCTTTACTTATATCGAAAGCAGGGCCAAAGAACTATTGTGATAAACATATTATGCACTTAACTGATATGACTAATAACTTTTATTTGTCATACTGCCAACACTGTTTCCTTCCAAAATATTGATTATCTTTGCCCTAACTTAACCACGTCTCCCAACCACCTACACTGTTCTAATAATTGTGTCCTTCAGCGCTATCCATCAAGTGGGATTTAAATATTGTAAGAAAAATTTTAATGGTGCTGGTCATTTTAAATCATGCACCAGTCTGAGCTGTATCATTGTGTTGTGTGAATATTACAAGTGGGTTGTCTAATCGGTGTGAAAGGTTGGGATTTTGAAAATCATGCACCAGATAATACTTCAAAAGTTATGTTGACATTACAACACTTGGAATCTTATCCAGACCAGGTCCAGTACTTGTACCTACTTACAGGTCCTACTTAGGGGCCTATCCTTTCTTGCTGGTAGCGTACACGTCTTTCATTTACCTTTGGGCGGAAGCGACAAATGCCGTACTATTTTCTAATATAAACCCATTCCTTTGTCATATTAAAATGACATCATTAAACCCATAGTTGCCTAAGATAATTTATCGTGCCTTACTAACCCAGACTGAGCTACCCTCTATAAATATTGTTATCGATGAAACATCATCACACTCTGATTTCATATCATAGATAATTTCGCACACCCCATTTATTTCCATCTCCATGAAAACATTTTTTTAATACATATATTTTCTTTGAGATTCTGATTTCATATCATGGACGGGGACGATATATGGGAGGGTCTGGATGATGATGCTTTGGTAGCAGCGCTGGATGCATGCTGCCCACCTGAGCCAGAGCAAGAGTATGATGTTGATATTGGGGCGGATGATACACCAATGAATTTCATGGCTGGACGAGGTCTGAATCATGCAAACCCGGTGCTCAACCGCAACAAGAGTGTGGTTGTAGATGTGACACCGGTTGCACATGTAAAGGCCAGACATGACGCCATAAGAACTGACGCAGGCTCAACAAGCAGACGCCAAATAGCGGGTCCGGCGGGCCACAGAAGAACTCTCCTAGACCACAGGTTTAGGAGAAGCATCGTGGGGGAGCCAGAGGTGGGGACCCAGGTCATGGAGCAACTCGTGAAAGCGCAAACCGAAGGTGTTAACGATATACAATTTCAGACTGAGCCTTGGTTAGTGGGCCAGCAGTTTTTTTCTGAAGGTAGGGTAGCTCTGGGTTCCATTTTAGAACAAATGAAACGGGGTACGCACGGTGCAAGATACGGCAGACTACTTGTTTTGGTTGAGGAACAAAGGGCGGGGGAGATGGTGACCTCATTTTAACGGTTAAGGTGCGTACGCATGTGGAATATGCATATTAACCAAACCTGGTTGTCCAGGCCACCTAAAACTCTAATGATCACTACTTGTTGTCTTTCAGGACCCGAGCGGTAGAATGGGAGCCAGCATTCACCGCAAGGTATTGAACCACCTTGATTATGGAAAAACCATTAAAGTTGGTTCCGTGTTGGTACTCAAGAACGTTGTTGTGTTCTCCCCATCAAAGAAAAATCACTACATTAACATAGTCATTGAAAACATCGTAAAGGTTTGTTAACTTCGTGTATTGTATTATACTTGGTAGGGTTTACAGAGAATAAAATAGAAACCCATATTATACTATGTTGACAAGGCGTATATCCACAGGTAATCCCATTTGATTATTGTGCTGCCTTCAAAGGACCAAGGTGATCACTAAGCTGCATTCGATAGGCTACTACCATAGGTGCAACGCGTCTGAGGGTAATAATCATTCGCCATGGGACCATGCACCGTGTCTGACACTGGTCTCTTTTAAAGTTAATCACCTGTAGCCAACATAATATAAAAGCGTAATGCTTGTCAGACGCGAAACTTTTATTTTGTTTGTACTGTATTGTTAAGAAATAATAACCCCAGCGATAACATTACCGTTTGGGCCTTCTATTTCACACACCTTATCACGAATGAGTAACATTCCTCATCAAATATGTTCGCAAAATTGATGGTCGTACGGTTATATCAAATTTCACTGCCTAACTAGCAAGAGACAACCAATACAAACCATCAGATAATAATATTGCATAATAAAATTTATCATACCATTCGAAATTGCGGTTTGCTTCCCACAATTACTGATGTTAATTAATGTGGCATTTGACCAGGCCGGTCAAATGTTATTGTGCTTTATAATGAGTATTCCATCTTTCTGTACATTGTCTGAACCTCCAACCCCAAGTGAGAGAGGTATTGTCAGAGAACTCCATCCACTAGTCACACCCGTTGCGCTGAAACCAAAGAGATAAGTTTTTTAAACCTTAATTTTCCACCTGCGATAATTACTGCAGCATCGAGTCGAAGAAAGGGTGAACTAGAGGATGATAAATGATGGTGCTGTTGGATTCCACATTGGAATCTCTAGATGTTCTTGTAGATCATATGAGGTTTCTGCTGTCATTGTAATCAACCGATCCACAAAAGAATACAGAAAAACAAACGGGATCCATGCTGTAAAAGATTTGAATCCTATCATCTTCTTCATTTAATATTACAACTGAATTTGATGATACCATATCCAGAACAACAGAATATCGGGTTTTAACTTGGATAGGAGTTTTTCACCTCTACCTACCACTGTAAATGATAAGAATGATTGTGAATTCTCCACCCTTGTCAAAACTAACAACAATTTTCTAGTTGTAAATATAAGTTAATGCTTCTTTGGGTTGTCAAGGAATAAATTTTAAAACAACCAAAATTTTTACAGCATTAAACCCTTGCCAGAGACGTCTTGTATGTTTTTTTGTATTCTTAAGAGGATCGGTTGATTCCAATGACAGAAGAAACCTCATATGATCTACATCACAAGCTAGAGATTCCGATGTGAAATCCAACACCACCATCATTTAACATCCTCTAGTTCACCCTTTCTTCGACTGGATGCTTCAGTAATTATCGCAGGTGAAAAATTTAGGGTTTAAAAAACTTATCTCTTTGGTTTCATCGCAGCGGGTGTGACAAGTGGATGGAGTTCTCTGCCACGCCAGGAAACGACCATCAAAACAGAAGAGAGAGAACATGTAGAGTCTTGGGTAATGCCTATTCGATCTTTCCGTACATTGTCTGAACCTCCAACCCCAAGTGAGAGATGTATTGTACGAAAGTTGAAAGTGGGCACTATATTAAGACTTTCTACATGTTTTATGTTTTATTTATTAGGAAATTTAGTAGTATAACTAACATATGTATGAAACCTAATCTACGGTCTTCGAATTTCATTTTTGAAAATTTTACGAATCTCGAATCCGTTCTCGCTCCCGCTCACGCTCCTGGTAACTAAGGTTTAGTTTGCTTTTCGTGTTATATTTGAAATCGAATTTTACTAATTTGCTTTTTTTAATGCTATGCAGATAGGGATGCTTCGAAAGTTGGAGACAGTGATTAATGAAGAAGTTGTTGATGCTATCTACTTGATAATCAAAGACTCCTTTGTAAGAAAAATGGAACTTGGAGAAGATAACTCGTTGTAGAGTTCTGGGTGTGGACCTTTTTTCGTTTAGGTGGCGCATCTCCGATGCAGCTTAGATTGAGAGGCTGAAAAAGGGATTCCGCCACAAGCACGACATCAGATTAAATGAATGCAACATCGGATTAAAACTCCAAATCCGTTGTCAGCTTTCAATCCAACTTGTTGGCTGACCCGGAAACATAATACGAAAAAGCTAGCCCTTCTTACTTGCAATCCAAAAACCATAGAACTCGATCACCAATTTTCCGCCTCCATTCACTGCTTTCACTTGGTTTATCTGAAGTAAAATATTCGAAGTAACCTGCATGACCAACATTGTATATTGTTAGACATGACCAGAGCAAATAACTTACATGGGAGTTGATTGACCTCACTGAACTACGGTATCCTTCTTAAATAACATATTTTGGTTACCTGTTTTGGATCGAAGGACCATTTCCATTCCTCTGTTAAAGTTTGTTGAAGTATACAGTTAGGTATCAGGGTTCAGGGTGATAAAATTTGTGGCTTGGATGTTAGTCTGTCATGAGATATCTGTCGGTGGTTTTGGATGTGAAACACCGCAGGTTTGTCACCACTATTTATAGGGGGAAGCCCACATACGACCTTATCACTATTGAGAGGTCTATCCCTTCTTGCTGCTACCGTATAATTAAGGCAGAAGTGACAAATGCTAAACTTTATTTATTAAACCTTTGGATCCTTTAAAGAGTGTTTCATATTCAAGTGGAAAGGTTAATTTTCCGCCCGCCTCGATGCACCACCCTCTGCTTTATCATTGAAGGTACAACCAAATTTGGTGGTTCCGTTCTTTTCCTCCATTAATCACCCATCTCCCACGGAACCAAGGCCTATAAAAGGAAAACCAAACTCCATTCATTCACAACACAAGGCAGACGGTGGCAGAATTCAACATTAATGGGAGAGGCTAAAGAAGGAGAGTGTGAACAGAGGTAATCAGTATTTAGAGAATATATTAAATTTTAAATGAGCAGAACAAAAAATTAATACACATTCACATAGAAATGCACTAATGGAGAATGAGAGGATAAGCTTTGTAGACTTCTGGGTGTGCACCATTTATCGTCTAGGTTACGCAGCTCCGATGCGGCTGAAATAGAGAAACTGGAAAAAGGATTCCGCATTAAGCACGACATGTCCAACCGTAATGGCGATGCAGTCCGCAATCCTGCACGGTCTCTCTTTATGCATGAGGAAGGGGAAACCAAAACGCATACAATCCTGCACGTTCTTATTATTCCTAAACGCACCGTTTAGGACTGTTCCCCCAAAATCTGGGCAACGTCTACGTCCCCGCAAACCATGATATTAAACACTTGGACTAGCCATTGGATTCAGTTGACGGTAAGGACATATGACCAACCCGTTGACCGTTAGAAATTCATATAGCCATTCCCACCCCCTGCCAACACAAATAACATATAAACAGTGTGGATCCAATAACAGTTCAATTGAAGACCCGGAATTCAAAATTTGTACAGACTATAACAGAATGAAAGCGTTACCTCTTACATGATTATACAAAATGCTTCCTTTAATAATCATTCAACAATAGCGATTGAATACACGGCTTCTGATCGAATACATCTAATTCTCGTGTGTGGTTTTACTAAACACCTAGGTTTTTTTATCTCTAAATCCATCATCTGTTTTACCATTTGCCGACATCAAGTTACCCCACAGAAGTTCCTATATCCATGAGTTTGGATGAGCACTACACTCAACTTCCTATATCAACAGGGATATCCCAAAACTGGAGGCCAACTAGGATATGTTCCAAAATTAAAACTACATACTGAATAAGTGCAGGATAAAAATAATGATGCTCCCTAATTTTGCTTAAAAGCCACTGTCTATTGGTCCTAACTATTTTGTCTTTTTTGTGTCTTTTGCCCTTAATTTACGGACGCTCACTTTTTTTTCTGTAGGGGTAGCCTGGCGGAGGTGGCACCAAAAAAGATGGTGTGTGTTGTTGTTATTTTAGGGACGCACACTATTTACCTCCGGTCGCCTTTAAAAATAAGGTGGTCAAATCAATAAGAAAACCCGGAACCACGCTGATGTACACATTTAATTTGGAATGACCAAACGTTGATAATTATATGCTGGTGGACTGTTTGTTTTAGGGTGTTGTATTCATTTCTCTTTACCCATTCGTTAAATGACTGTTAGATGTGTTTAAGATATGTACTTTCCATTTGTAAGGATTTAAAACTCAATAGGGGAGGCTAGAGTCCATAATTGAATAATTAAACAACCAATAGCACTTATTTTCGTCAAAAACTAATTGCGTTGGAACGTCTAAATCCGGAATTCCATGATCAGGGGTCGTCGATAAGTTTTGTAAAGGTAATGAAAAAGGCAGAACAAAAACTGTTGAACATTGATATATATGGAAGGACAAATGTTATTGTGCTTTTAAAATTTAATGCTATATAATATGTAAAAAAATGGAGAATGAGAAGTTTACTCGTTGTAGACTTCTGGGTGTGGACCTTTTTTCGTTTAGGTGGCGCATCTCAGATGCAGCTGAGATTGAGAGGTTGAAAAAGGGATTCCGCCACAAGCATGACATCAGATTAAATGAATGCTACATCGGATTAAAACTCCAATTCCGTTGTCAGCTTTCAATCCAACTTGTTGGCTGACCCGGAAACATAATACGAAAAAGCTAGCCCTTCATACTTGCAATCCAAAAACCATAGAACTCGATCAGGATTATAACTTTTTCAGGAGTTGTGATGTGCATTCAACCGCTGGACTAGCCATTGAATTCGTTTGGTTAGGAATTCATATAGCCAATCCTGTTAGTTTTAGGAATCCATATAGCCATTCTAAGAACCTGCGCAATTTTATAGATTATATGTGGGTTAGGCAGGTTTTATTTTAGAGTAAACGGCAACTGTAGGTAGTTGTAGCGGCGAAATCCGTGTTCTATTCAACTATTTCGAAAATATAGGTGTTACAGTTGGAAACAGTTGGATACAAAACGGATTTAGCTGCAACAGTTAGCTACTGTTGCCGTTTTCTCTTTATTTTATCTTCTCCATAATCTAAGAAAAATAAAGGTCTCAAACAAAAACATAACTCACAACCATTTACACATCTATGGTTTACTTGTCGCAGTACCTTAATGAAGTTTTTGTATAGCATTACATCATGAAGGTACAACCAAATTTGGTGGTTCCGTTGTTTTCCTCCAGGCTTTTTCCGCCTCCATTCACTGGTTTCACTTTGTAAGACTGAAGTAAAATATTCGAGGTAACCTGCATGACCAACATTGTATATTGTTAGACATGACCAGAGCAAATAACTTGCATGGGAGTTGATTGACCTCACTGAACTACGGTATCATCCTTACATGACATATTTTGGTTACCTGTTTTGGATCGAAGGACCATTTCCATTCCTCTGTTAAAGTTTGTTGAAGTATACAGTTAGGTAAGTTTGTTGAGGGTTCAGAGTTCAGGGGGGATAAAATTTGTGGCTTGGATGTTAGTCTGTCATGAGATATCTTTCGCTGGTTTTGGATGTGAAACACCGCTGGTTTGTCACCACTATTTATAGGGGGAAGCCCACATACGAGCTTATCTCTATCACGTAAGGGTATAATGGGTAAATGAATCGAAATGATGTAGTCCTCCTTAAAGGGGGTTCTCCGAATTTATTATATAACTGGTCCGTATACCACTTTTATCTCTTTACTTTACCCACTGTGGGAACTTATTTTCTCAACTTATTTTCAGTACTTCAATAACTTGGCCACAAAATTATCAAAACATATATCTGTTTTGCATTACAAATTTACTTATTCCTATGGTAATCCTTGAATGACTAGTCCACATACCCTATTACAGATTTAAGGAACCTAGAAGTAGTCATTCAGCTGAACGTTTTAGGGGTCTAGCGGCCCTTGGTTGCACAACAAGGAGTGAGCCATTACCCCTGGAATCAATGCTGTTCATCTACTATCTGTCAGTGTCGTTGCCATGCCCTATAAAAAAAACATCATCTCTTATATGTCTGGGTAACCAGCACTGAGCAACCATTCAGTACTTGGTCTTACTGAAAGGCCTATCCTTTCTTGCTGCTACCGTATAATTAAGGCGGAAGTGACAAATGCTAAACTTGAACAAATTAAACCTTTGGATCCCTTAAAGAGTGTTTCATATTGAAGTTGAAAGGTTAATTTTCCACCCGCCTCGATGCACCACCCTCTGCTTTATCATTGAGCTGCGGGAATCTTGCATTCGGGTTGTCTAATCGGAGACAAGGGCTGGTTGGCTACAAAGCTGTGTAGTATTGTCAAGTACAAGGACCAAGAAAGACCTAAGCAATACCTATTTTCCTATACCACCTTATCTCTCAACTTTACCACTGTGGGATGTTATCGGGATTCAAGGGAGTAAACCTGTCGACACTACAATTATGCTTCATAAATTATATATCCCAACTTATATTAGGGGTACCCTTTACTTTGGTTTTTACTCACCCTTTGCCTTATCTTCTTGTTGTATGTGTTCGAATATTTGTGTCCTTTAACGCAATCCTTCCAGTTTGATATCAAAATTGTAATGCAAATTAGAAAGATGTCAGATATTTTAAATCATGCATCAGTATCTGCCGTTTCATTGTGTTGCGAGCATATTATAAAAGGGGTTTCCAATCGGTGTTCAGGGATGGTGGTCTACATAGCTGTGTAGTATTGTCGAGTACAAGGACCAAGAAATACCTAAGCAAATACCTATTTTCCTATACCACCTTATCTCTCAACCTTACAGCTCATTTTCTGCATAGCTTTGTTTGTGGTTCAGCATAGACGTTGAATTTGATTGACAAAGCCATACAGTACTTGCTCCTACTCATAACTTTTTTTAATCCATTATGTTTACCTCACCCTCTGGAGCTTCGGATGGCACTATCATAGGGACCCCTAGGTCTCGATATAGCCCTGTATAATGATCACAGCTAAGTAGCATCAACACTGTGCATCTACTATCTGTCAGAGTCGTTACCATGCCCTTATGCCCTTATAGATGCCTTTATGTGTGGGTCAAAAGCGGTGACCAACCATCAAGTAATCGGTCTTACTGAGAGGTATATCCTTTGTTGGTGGTGGCGTATAATTTTAGGCAAGACTGACAAAGGCTAAACTATTTTTATTAAACCCTTTGGATCATTTAAAGGGTGTTTCATCAATAACCAGGAGTTTGGATGAGCACAACACTCAACTTCCTATATCAACAGGGACATCCCAAAAGTGGAGGCCAACTAGGATATCTTCCAAAATTAAAACTACATACTGAATAATTGCAAGATAAAAATAATGATTCCCTATAATTTTGCTTAAAAGATACTGTCTATTGGTCCTAACTATTTACCTGCTGGTTGGCCTTTAAAAATTGGGTTGTCAAATCAATAAAAAAACCCTGAAGCACGCTTATGTAAGCAGTGAATTTGGATTGACCAAACATTGATAATTATATGCTGGTGGACTGTTTGTTTTCAGGTGCTGTAAACATTTCTGTTTACCCATACCTTTAAAAACTGTTAGATGTGTTTAAGATATGTACTTTCCATTT
>JAJJMA010237481.1:21198-36993 GCA_023529015.1 Papaver nudicaule
GGTGTTTTTCCAAATTGACAAACTAATCACACAAGCATGGAATGCTCCAAGGTATGGCTAGTTTCCTCCCACTCCTAAGACCCATTTGTTTGTTCTTTTTAAGGTTGTTAAAACTAATTAAATCTATTATGTGTGATCGCAGTGCTCTTCCATAATCAAGTGTGGTATCTGTCAATCCGAAACTCACCGATGTGCCCTATGTCCATATATCTACTCGGCCTGTCCCAAAGCAAAATGTGTTGGTTTTAGAAAAATCCTGGAGTCGCACACCCCGAAAAACCCAGACAGATTGTTCCTGAAGTGCCAAATTTGCGGAGACTTCGAGTGGTTAGATTCTGCTATTCAACACGGTAAGGTCGGTTCTTCGTCAGGTTTTAATTCCCCCAGGCAGTATACTGTTCAGAACTGTTACACATGTGGAGAAGATGATCACTGGTCCGCCCAATGTCCACGCAAGAAAAAAACCGGGAAAGATACAGGTTCGCCTTCAACTCCAGCGAACACTGATAAACAACAGTGGGATGAGATGATTGTTCAATTTAAAAGAACCTTGTAAGGTTAATTGGGTTGGAGCAAAATGAACATCGTCGGAATTGGGAGCCGTCGGAAGTGGGTGTTAAACTTTTTAAGTGAATATGGTTTTTAAGTAAATGTACGAAATCTGTTGGAACAAATGTTTGTTTTTAAGTTAATGAAAAGCAGTAACATTTAGGCTAATTTCGGTTCTAATATTTATAAAGAGTGATTTACCGAAACAGGACGCATTGAAGATATTTTCCAAAAATAACAGCTCATATTAAAAAAGTGCCAGAAAAAAAAAGTCAGGCCCTATACAAAAGACTACAAGGCAGTCTCTGTAGGTGGTGTCTCGCATGGTCAACAGTCACCGCTATTGTCCTTTGGCGTTAGTTCATGGACGTTTACTATTTTCCCTGTAGGTTCTACCCTTCAGTTGCTGTACCAAAAGAGGAGACACTACCCCTGCCTATATCCACGGGCCCAAAATTAGATTGATATGACTACACTAGACTTCGGGAGAGCTAGGTTATAGAGGGCATGATGCCTATATGAATTTATATGTGTTGAGTGGTAGGTTATAATAATTATAACACACATTGCCAAACAAAGTATTTACCGTATCACCCCTGGTACCCCCATATTCACTTATGGTTCTGAAAGATTCCCTTTTTTTCTCTCAATGTAACATAAAAATAGCAACGCCCGAATAAGTTATGCCTGCTAATTATAAGCGTGCATATAAATTTCCTGTTCATTTGTCTTCTGTCGGCTCTTACAATTGGGTGGTCAATTCAGTAGGGAAAAATTGAACAACTTGTGTGTATGGGCTGGTAGTCAATAAGCATCGTGGGGGAGCCAGAGGTGGGGACCCAGGTCATGGAGCAACTCGTGAAAGCGCAAACCGAAGGTGTTAACGATATACAATTTTAAATGAGCAGAACAAAAAATTAATACACATTCATATATATAAATGCACTAATGTCTTTGTGCATTTAAAATTTAATGTTATATAATATGTAACAAAAATGGAGAATGAGAGGATAAGGTTTGTAGACTTCTGGGTGTGCACCATTTATCGTCTAGGTTACGCAGCTCCGATGCGGCTGAAATAGAGAAACTGGAAAAAGGATTCCGCATTAAGCACGACATGCCCAACCGTAATGGCGATGCAGTCCGCAATCCTGCACGGTCTCTCTTTATGCATGAGGATGGGGAAAGCAAAACCCATAGGAAGCTGCACGTTCCAATTATTCCTAAACGCACCGTTTAGGACTGTTTCCCCAAAATCCGGGCAACGTCTACGTCCCCGCAAACCATACTATTAAACCCTTGGACTAGCCATTGGATTCAGTTGACGGTAAGGACATATGACCAACCCGTTGACCGTTAGAAATTCATATAGCCATTCCCACCCCCTGCCAACACAAATAACATATAAACAGTGTGGATCCAATAACAGTTCAATTGAAGACCCGGAATTCAAAATTTGTACAGACTATAACAGAATGAAAGCGTTACCTCTTACATGATTATACAAAATGCTTCCTTTAATAATCATTCAACAATAGCGATTGAATACACGGCTTCTGATCGAATACATCTAATTCTCGTGTGTGGTTTTACTAAACACCTAGGTTTTTTTATCTATGACATATAGTAACCTGTAGGGGGTCTTATTTATAGGCAAGAGTGTGTAGGTGTTCGCGTTGTAAACCTTGGGGACTTTATGTTCCTTGGGGGTACTGGGTTTGTAATTTTGGGCATCTTTGTCATGAAAAGGCGTGTCACCTGGAATCCCTGCGATGTCTAAATCCATCATCTCTTTTACCATTTGCCGACATGAAGTTACCCCACAGAAGTTCCTATAACCATGAGTTTGGATGAGCACTACACTCAACTTCCTATACCAACAGGGACATCCCAAAACTGGAGGCCAATTAGGATATGTACCAAAATTAAAACTACATAATGAATAAATGCAGGATAAAAATAATGATGACCTATAATTTTGCTTAGGATATGTACCAAAATTAAATCAACCCATAGAAGTTATTTTCATCAAAAACTAATTGCGTTGGAGCGACTATACCCGGGATTCCATGATCAGGGGTCGTCGATAAGATTTGTAAAGGTAATGAGAAGAGCAGAATAAAAAATGTTAAACATTGATATATATGGAAGGACAAATGTTATTGTGCTTTAAAAATTTAATGGTAAATAATATTTAACAAAAATGGAGAATGAGAAGATAACTCGTTGTAGACTTCTGGGTGTGGACCTTTTTTCGTTTAGGTGGCGCATCTCCGATGCAGCTGAGATTACCTTTTTTCGTTTAGGTGCCTGATTACCCTGCTAACCGATGCTTGATTAACCATGTATTCAATTTCCTAAATCAATGAATGGGCACGTTTTTATTTGATATAATCGGTTTATCTAGATATATATGTAGAACGATAGTATGATAACTTTACTCCTGCTTTTTTCAGGACCAATAATCGTTACAATATCACAAACTCCAACGCCGATTATAGAAAACAACAAACATAATCGTTAGAAATAGATTTTCTGATACACCGATTGTTGCTTAATTGTAGAACAGAAAACTAACAAAAACCCTCAAGTAAAATCATAAAAACACTTCATAAAACAACATAAAACATAAAATTAAAAAGACCCCTTGTTCACCATCTCCTCTAGTGCTTCCTTTGAACCCCACTAGTCGAGGCATGTCCTCCCTCTCCCTTAACGGATGTTGCTTCAACCATGCCATCTCTAAACATTCCAAATACAGGCAAACCTCCAATATGGGTAGAGAAAGTTCGAATAGGAGGATTCCCTACATTGATTACTTTGGGACCCAAGACTACAACCCCTAAATCTTTGTTAGGAGAATCCGTATAGATTGAAAGTTGCTCACCAATAATAAGACATAGACGAGAATTGGGTTGGGATAACTCCTCATAATGATTGACAAAGAAGCGGACCAACTTCTTCTCAATCGACACAGAATCGAAACTATCTCTGACCTTCATCTTAAGATGAGGGATGCTCACCAAGAAGCCACCAACTTTCCACATTCTTTTAGGATCAACACCTTCCCTTTCAGCCCTCGCGGTTTCCTCTTCTTTATATTCATCTAAAGCAGCATACATTTTTTGCAACAAAATCTGCAAATCACTCTTGACAGCCATTGTTGAACCTTAAAACTTCTATATCTCTGTAGTCTCAATTCTCATACGATTTTAGAAATGAAAAAAAACTGATGCTTTCTCTCTAATAACCTAACCTATTTATAAAGAGAATAGCAGAAAAAAAATTGTTAAACATTAATATATATGGAAGGACAAATGTTATTGTGCATTTAAAATTTAATGCTATATAATATGTAACAAAAATGGAGAATGAGAAGATAACCCGTTGTAGACTTCTGGGTGTGGACCTTTTTTCGTTTAGGTGGCGCATCTCCGATGCAGCTGAGATTGAGAGGCTGAAAAAGGGATTCCGCCACAAGCACGACATAATCTTAAATGAATGCAACATCGGATTAAAACTCCATTTCCGTTGTCAGCTTTCAAACCAACTTGTTGGCTGACCAGGAAACATAATACGAAAAAGCTATCCCTTCTAATATTAAAAAAGTCATGCCCTATAAAGGCAGTCTCTGTAGGTGGTGTCATACTGGGTCAAAAGTCACCGCTATTGTCCTTTGGCCTTAGTTCAGGGACATTTACTATTCTCCCTGGAGGTTCTACCCTTGAGTTGCTGTACCAAAAGAGGAGACACCCCCCCTGCATATATCCACGGGCCTAAAGTAAGATTGATATGACTACACTAGACTTCGGGAGAGCTAGGTTATAGAGGGCATGATGCCTATATGAATTTATATGTGTTGGGTGGTAGGTAATAATAATGATAACACACATTGCCCAAAAAAAGTATTTACCCTATCACCCCTGCTACCCCCATATTCACTTATGGTTCTGACAGATTCCCCTTTTTTCTCTCAATGTAAGATAAAAATAGCAACGCCCGAAAAATTTATGACTGACAATTTTAACCGTGCATATATCTTTCCTGTGCATTTGTCTTCTGTCGGCTCTTACAATTGGGTGGTCAATTCAGTAGCGGTCTAGCCGCCCTGGGTTGCACAACATGGATGGATTCCCGTCCACTTAATGTCCCTTTAGGTTCTTTAAGGGCCATATTCCCAAATACTAGGGCCAATGACTATACATAGGAGGCATGTAGAATTTGATGTAGGGTAATCCCTGTTTATGTTAGCTCCAATCCAATAAGAGTCTTGAGTATACTAGTCGAGTCTGGATTGACATAACTGCACATCAACACTAGGGATCTATCACATTTGCTTTGGTTTGGTTAGAGTTGGATTATATGTGTCCTTTGTATCTATCCTTCCCGTGATATTTAAATATTGCTATGCATATGACAATTGTGGCAGGCCCTTTACATCATGCAGGATTAACTATCCCAACCATCCCAACCATCCCAACCACCTACACTGTTCGACTATTCTTGTCCCTTTTATAACAGTAAAGCTTGTTAATCCTGTGGTTGTATTTGGTTGGACCTTCTATGGGTATAACGTTCGTGTGTATGGGCTGGTATTCAAGTATACTGCCATGTATTTGAAGTTTTTTTTGCGTTTTTTGACTCAGAGTTGTATGATTTGCAGCAATGGCTAATTGCGTTGCAGCGACTAAATGGATGATTGTATGATAAGGGGTCATCGAATGACTTTTCCGAAGGTAAGGAAAAGGGCAGAACAAAAATTAGTATACATTGATATATATGGTTAAACCAATAGCAGCGTGCCCTCAAAAGAGCATCGTGCCCTCAAAGTGTTCGTGGCTGTTTTCCTATAAATAGACCTGCTTGCAAGTCCAACCCACAAACTACAATTCTTTCATCTCCCAACCGAATAAAGTCCAAACAAACCCAGCAAAATACTCAAAAACACAAATGGATTCCAACAATGGAATCGGTGGACCACCACACGTCTACCACCACCAGTTTCCAAAGGCCACTACAGGGATGGGGTATATCTCAGAAAATATATACACCGACTCAGATGGTCAAAAAAGGTTTTTCCAGATGACTAACATGTATGCCCTCCAGGGAGGTTACTGTATGAGTGATCAGATGATTGATGCAAAAGATGAAATGCACCGACTTCGCGCTCGTTGTCACGAGTTACACATTCCAGTTACACCAGCCCCTTCGTCCGACAGTTTGGTGAAAGACTACCGTGAAATGGAGAATCTTATCGGGCAGGTAAGAAACGAAAATACAGAAATGGCATCCAAAATTCACCTTGCAGAGAGAGAGATAGAAATGCAGCGATTAAGGGCCGAAGCTATGGCGCGGAGCCAAGCAGATAGAAGGGAACGCAGAAGGACAGCAGCACGCAAGCGTAAAGAACTGCAAAGAGAAGCAGAGAGGCGAGAGGAACAACGTCGTCAAAGAGAGAGGGAAGAGGAGGAAATCTATGCTTCTCAGCTCCAGTCACGGTTAGAAGCCATAAATCTAAATCAGCATCGGATTAAACCTGGGTTTTCATCGAGTACACCGGAAAAAGGTGGCCCTAGTCATTAGTGTTCACTTTCAGAACATTGTGTTGTTCGTGTGGAGTCACGTTTGGTTTGGTTACTTTTAATTGTGTGGGGATTTTGGTTTGGTGGTTCACAAACTCTCTCTATTGCGTATTATGCATCATAAAATTAGCCGTTCATACTATAGAATGGAAGGACATAATTGACCTTGCCAGACCGTAATAATAACTTTTACCATATACACCCATTTTAAACACACCCCACCAGGATCGTTCAAAACAATGGAACACTATAAAACCCTATAACCAGGGCAGTGACGTATTACTTAGTTTCTGCTTCCTTCCAAAATAAAAGGTTTTAAGACCCTGTTCCTTAACATCTTCGATTCTCCCTAATCAACAAAATGATGTCTAGACACCAGTCTTCCTAGAGGATTCTTGAAAAGGTAAACACTCTACTCTCAGTTTTATCAGTTGCAAATATAAACAAGTAAACAATCTAGGTTTCAACATAAATTAGGGTTTTTAGAGTTGGAGTTATCATAAAAACCAATGTTGGGGTTTTGGCGTTTTGTCTTTATATTTGCTTATTATTTATACAACACGATTGCAGGACACTGTAAATACCGCATTCTTTGGTAAATTACTTAAACTGATAATCACCGATGGTAAGGTACAAGGTAGGTGTATCAAAAAATCGAAAACCTATTTGCGTAGACAAACATGTAATCTATGAAGAGTCCAGGCGGGCAGGTAACTATAATGTTGGTGAATCGAGCAGAAATGGCGAGGCCAGACACATTTACACTGGGGTGGGTTCATCCACTGTAAATGGTGACGTTATTGGTGCCGATGAAGTACAACAAAACCGTTCAGCATCTACAGCTTCTACTGTTGGTCCGGCTCCACTGCCCATGAATGACAGGGCACCACAAGCTCCAATGCCTATATCTCCTAGATTGCAACGACGACCTCTTCGCCGACGACCACAAACAAACTCGGAAGAACAGCCCTTGCATAATCCAGTTATCAACATCAGCAGTGACGAAGAGAACGAGTAACATTATTCAAAGAGCAGTTGGGGGTCTGGAATGGTGTGTTAGTTTGGTTAAGGTTGTTTGGCTAGAGTACATTATTGATGGCAATCTGTTATAATGACACCATTGGTGTCTTTGTATGAAATTGTGAAACAATTTAAACTTCTCTTAAACTTACTTTATGTGAATATATGGAAGTAAATTTAGTTGGTAACTGACTTCGCATAAAAACAAAGGGCGTACAATCATACCATGGTATATTAAACTAAGTCCAATACAAAGAAAATGCAAGACAAAGAAAAACATAACATCCAACATAACCATCTCCAGATTGGATGATCAGGATTGGTTTCGTATTGTCTTATACGCCTCTGCAATTAAATATACTCAGTAAAAAGGCTCGCAATATTACCAAATCAATAAAAAGGACCTACTTATTACAGTTATGCATATGTAAAAAAACCAAACCAAGCCTTGTTATGTAGCCCTAATTTAATCTTACATATAACAGTTATATACAATAAGGCCAACGTTGATTCCTTCAGACGTGTCAATTGGGCAAATACGTCCATAGTGACTAGGATGGATATCCTAGTCACTTCTACCAATTTCGTGTTTGCGTGAATTGTAATTACCCAAACCGGGGTCTGCAATGCTTTTTGGAATAGGATGTGCGTTTTTTAGGACCTATAACCTCACCATTCGGTCCCAAATTGGTTGTAACGTACGCTGCAGAATTACACGACAACAAGAATGAGAAACGGTGGGAAATCATCTTGTTGTACGGTTATTAAATGGTTATTTAACATTGTAACTTACATTCAGCATCTACTGGTACTTCAGCCGAGGATCCGGCCACAGAAACGTTTCGTTGCGACGTACGTTTAGGCTTGGGAGTAACTGTATCACCAATGCCAAAGCCACTGGCACCCTTGTGTGTTGCTCTTCTACACAGTTCGTCAGCACCCGTTAATATTTGGTCTCCTACCAAGACCACGGATGAACCATCCTGGGGTGGCAACACACACTTCATACCTTGGTAAACATTTTGCGCTGCACCCATCATAAATAACTATAAGATAACTAGGGCTGGTTTATTTTTGATTTGCTTGTGCACACAATTAATCAATAATGGGACTGTACATCACAAAAAAATAACCCTTATAACATCCACAACTTTACATAAAAGATAGTGGATATGTGTTACAATGCAAGTCTACGGGACATATAGTACGATCTTTCCAATACCCGGTGCTGCCCAACCATATTTACAAGTGGGGTAATCACAAAAAATAGGGCCCCGAATAAATATATACATATGCTATCATAAAATGCACACCCAAAAAAAATGTGGTTGGACTCCAGTCATTTGTCCAAGTATATACGACTCATATCCGGTGGGAGGGGAACTTGCCGGTTTTTCCGTGATCTTGTGGTTTTTTCTTTTTTCCCAGCTGAAGGCAATACATTACGTTTATTTATTGAAAAGGAAAAATGGGTATAGCAGAAATAGGATGGTTAGCTACTAAAAATCTTACCACACAACTCCACTGGGACTTCAGCTGATGTCGCGGGGATCGAATCCTGCGTCCTGGAACGGGTCTTTCTTTTAGGCCGCAATCTGGTTGCACCTGCTTATGTCGAACCACCCGTAACAAGTGTTTAATATGCATGCACGACAACATTATACTTTAGTAAAGGGTTATGTGTGAAACACATACCTTCACCAACTACATTGTTATCGACCCCAAACTGTCCTCCTGGGTCAAGGTGTGGTGGCAGTATTTGAAGTGGAGCCACGTTACAGATTTCCGTCTCTAACATTCCAAAATCACCAATTCACATATAGGTTAAGTTGTGAGGTTGCAGGATACACCAATACAACACAAAAGTTAGTTGCCCTTTCATACCTGATGCCAACATTTCCTCTGCCTTAGACCCATCCCCGGGACACAAAACGTTCCCGGTCTCCAAATCACCAGCTGCCAACATTGTCAAGTTAGGAAAAATCAGGGGGAAAACTGGGTTTTAGAAACATGTACATCTGGGTATATTACCCAGGTTTGTCCAATCATACCTGACCCGCCTTGAATTTTACTCGCACCTCCGATATTTTGATCTATCGCTGCCGCATACTCTGCAAACATACTCGTAAGACAGATAAATTTAATTACATACATTGTGACCCTAAACTTCCTTTTAAACATCCTTACCTGTAGCCTGAACTGGAGGGTCTGTTATTTTAGCGCTTGACAGATCATCCGTGTCCTTCTCAGTAAAAACAGCAACTGAGGATGTACACAATAGGTTACACTCTACTACATAGAAAACACTAATTTAACTAACATTTATGTTAGGCTTTCATACCTGATTCCCTAGCCAGACAGGAGGCTTCTTCGTTCAATGTTGCAGTAACGGAGGCATCCGGAGGAATTATTTCATCTCTGTTCTGGGTCAACATGTCTACACCTGGCAACATACTCGAAGTGAGGTCAATTTTTGTTTAATAAGTCTTCCGAGGAAACAACCGTTGAAAATTCGGGGTTAGCACAAACCTGATTCAAGATCCGTTGTTTGCGCAACTATATCAGGAACTGAACTCCCCACGGACATATCAAAACCTTCCACATTAGTGTGTTCCTCGGCGACGGAAGGGCAGCCTTCAACCACACACCGCAGTACAATTAAAATAATGCACTGTTGGCATGCTCGAAAATAAAGTTTAGTTTACTCACAGGTAATGCTTAGATACATTACCTGAAACCGTCGCCCCCGGTAGTGAATCGCAACGCCCAACCTCGATGTGCGGCTGAGAGTCACCATGACCCGCTGCAAACATACATAGGGGAGAAGGCAATGGGTAAATAGAAATTAAAACGTGAGAATAGGGATATATTGAAAGTGAGGGTTAATGCTGTATTACATAAACCAGAACCCCAATGTACAGCCTGAGTAACAGATCTTTCTAGGCACGAGGAATCTATGGCCTGCACCGTACTCTCAACCTCTGGTAGGACAGAACCTAACGCAACGTCCAAAGCTAAGGATTAGGTTGTCTTGCATGCTAGACAAACACTTGGGGTTCAGGGATGCATTAAAAAGGTAATCCACATTTACAATAGGTGCAACAAAATTGGTCGTGCTAATCAACAAAAGGTAGATTTAACTTTGTCATGCCATTCATAAAGCATAAAAAAACGATTTAAAAAATATGCCGTACCCACAACGGTTTACTACAGCCGTACACATATATTCTATGTCTTACCTAAATCATCACCAGAATTGATCACTTCACGGCACACACCTACTTCAGCAGTAGCACCAGGTAATTTTTCAACCTCCTCGACAACTTGGCCTGAACACAAAAAAAATTGTCACTCGGCGGGTTGCTTACAAAATCTAAGTCATTAATTGTAGTGGCACGTACCTGATTGAACCTCCCTTGTTTCCCGGGATTGAATACTTGTTTCTTCTATCCCCGCATCCGCTGCAGACATGGTCAGAGTAATACATAATATAGTTAAGGAGTGTTATAAACACAAATTTTGAATTAGACAAACACAGTATTCATATGGAATACCTGAATCTTCAACATCCTTTACAGGAAATTCAGTAACTGGCTCCCGAACTTGGGACTCGCCAGCCACCAATTCAGCGTTTGCCTCCGGGGTGGACTCTTGAACTGGAATTGTTTCATCTTGGACCTGAACGTTACTATCTGCCAATGACCCTGGACCTGAACAACCAACTGTTTGCGGTACTTCATCTGATGAACTCCCTGGGGATATATCTACACCCGCGGCAGTACAGGTTTCCTCAAATTCAGCAGGACATCCTTATATAACACACCAAAGTAAAGTTTACATGCTTGACTTCTAGTAACATCAGCAAAACACTTCGCTTTGTTCACAGGTCATGCGTAGAAACCATACCTGATAACACCGCAGGTATTGAATCACCATGTCCAGCTGAAAAGATACAATAGGGACGATGAATGGGAAAATAGAAATTCAAAAGACTAATACAAATATGTTAAAGAAGAGAGTTAATGTTGTATTACATAAACCAGACCCCCACTCTACAGCATCACTAACAGATTTATCGAGCAAGGAGGAATCCATGGCATCCACCGTACTGTCCCCCTCCGATTGGACACGACCTGGTGCAAAACCGACAAACACTTGGATTCAAGGAGGCATTAAAAAGTTGATACATAGTTAGGACAAGGGCAACAAAATTAGGCGCGCTAATGTAATTAATGTAGCTTTAAATTTATCATGCCTTCGATAAAATTGGACAAAATATTTAATATACATGCACTACCCCAGATGATTTACTACAACCACACCCTTATACATACCCACTTCATTGGTTGAACCTGGTATTTTTTCAACATTCCCAACATCTTGGATTGAACACAAAAAACCATAGTTAGTCAGCAGGTTTGTTTACAACAATTAAGAAATTAATTGTAGTGGAGAAGTCATATCCATTTACCAACAATTTCTTTGGGGGGTCTTTTGTACGACTTATTCAGTTTTTTCAGACTCTCATTTAAAGTTTCAACAGGGTTAGCACACTGGCCCGGTGCTTTTTTCATCGACCGCAGGACTCTAGCTTTGGGTGCTGGTAAACTGGTAGGTTTTACAGGCTGCTTCAGTAAGCTCACACAAGAATCCGTTGTCACCGGAGAGGTATCTGCAACACACGGAAAACATTGATTTTGAATGTCAATCAAATACAGAGGGGCAACTACCCAGATGTTCAATTAGAGGTTCAGCAAAATTCCAACCCCTTCGAGGCTCATCTGTACAGACCGATTGAATCAAATCACCCTCGACAACTGCAGTCAAATCAAACTACTGTTATAAAAGGCAACAGAAGCTAGAAGGACCATTGTAATTAGGTAAGAGGGTCGCATAATTAGTATACATTTCACTCGTTTCTGTTTCCTTGCTTGAAGAGCCTTTCTTTTCCTTTTTCCTTCAACAGCTTCTACCACGAGAGCATCGTCACCAGGCAGAGTAGTGGCAGTTTCATCAACAAGGGGGCCACGTACATGGCAGCTAGATGAGGGCTCGTTGTTTGGGATGGCATTCCTCACCGCCGCACGTGTAACCCTAACATTCGCCGGCCTAGTAGTTCCCAACCCTTCTCTAACCACTAAGGTTGATGCAACAAAAGATTAACATAGGATTAATCACGTGGACATTTAAAAAAATGATATATAAGTATATATGACTCACCAGCTACACTGGCCGAAGGCTCCACAGACATTGTTTGGTTGTCTTCAGAACCAAACAATAGAGTAGAACGACGGCCTTTTTTCTCATTCTTCTTATTTCTAAGCTGTGTGTTTGAGGGGCCACCCTTTTCTAGAGCAACACTGGTTCTTCTCTGGGATGCACCCTCAGACCCGTACCCTAAAATAAAAACACTTTGCCGAATTATGGCCAAATTTTTTTATTACGGTGAAGAAATGTATGCAGCCTACAAGAATACAATACCCATCGCGGAGTTAGAAGTCGAACCCGCTTCCACGCCGTGATCACTGTGTGTTCTTCTCACGTATTCGTGGGGATCGGATGGAACTTCCTGCACCCTCTCTATAAGACTGGCGAGCTCTGGATGATTCTCAAGGTTCACGGAAGATACAAACGCATCGACCAACTCCAGTGAAACAGAGCGCTGCATAGTTGAGCACAATAATTATAATATAAATCCATGAGCATACCGAGTTGTTGGTTTGTAAAGGTGAAAAGCAAATATTAAAAAAATAAGACTCACCAACTGCTGGAAAGCGATATAGGGCACTAGTTTCTCACTACCTCTCGGGATCACCAGCTTCACAGTAGTGGTGGAAAACCATTCATTGTAGCCGGGTTCAACTCCAGAAAAAACTGTTGGCTTAGCAACGGGCTCACCTTCAACGATTGGCAAAAGATTACGACAGAAATTCTTCCACTGGGTCTTATACTGCCCCAACCAGTTATCCCAGTTTTTGCTCGGCCGACTTGGACCCCACCGTTTGTAAAACTCAGGCACTGGGGGTTTAGACTGAACCAACCCAAATTGGCGCATCACCCTCTCTGGTCTCTGCTTTTCGCACTCATTAAAGTTTACCAGCCAAGCCTCAGCCTTGCCAGCCAGCTGGGCAACGTATTCAACCGCAAGGGTTTCCATCGGAACAATAACACGCACTTCCTTATCCTCGGCATTCAATTCATAGTCTACCCCATCCCACTTATCGATCTGGATATTTTCGTAGGGCATCCAGACAAACTGATATGTGCGCGTTAAAGTTGGTTAACCAAGAGAGTTAATAAACGAAGATATACCACATTTCATGAAAAACATAGAGATCTAATATACTTACATCGGCTCCATTGTACTCATTCAGGTAATCCCTGATGAAGTCATAATTGTTATGCAGGGGATTAGTCCTTCCCCTCTCGGCCCATCTCAGAGCCAGCGGCACATGACAACTGTCCTCCGAACCCGTTGGCCTCAACTCGGGAAAACGCTCATAAACCCAGGACTGAGGAAGTAGAACAGATACAGATTTCATGCCAATAAAAATGGAATACAGATAAAGAATACGGAACTGAAGGGGTGATACTTAGAGAACTAACCATGATTAAAACAACAGAACCAGTGAAGTGGGCAGACTCCTTGGTCAACACGCTATTGCTCAAACCACGGTACAAATGGGCTAGAGTGGCGTTGCCCCAAGCATATTTGTTACTGATGTCGGGAGATACCAAGCAGTACAGATACTTTACACTAATGCAATTCGATCCCGAATCACACAAAATGGTAGAACCCACCAGGTACAGGAGGTACGCTCTAGTGTGCTGTATAACTTCCTCCTCAGTTGCAGTGGAGGGCAATTTCTTGCAAAACTCTCTAACAAGCCACCAACCTCTGATGCACTGACCTTTAACAGCAACTCCAGGTGGGGTTTTCCCCAAAAAATGACCACACACTTCTTTAACATCGCCCCCAAACTCACCATAGAGTGGATACCCAAAGGCATTAAGCCCAAGAATGTATACCACATCCTCAAGGGTTATGGTGGCCTCGAAGGAGCGGAAAAAAAATGTATTTGTCTCAGGCCTCCACCTATCGAGGAAGGCTGTTACCAATGGCTTGTCGCACTGGAATTTATCAATCAGGGACAGTGCGCCAAAGCCAGCTTCCTCAACCAAGCGCTTCTGGTGTGAGGAAAGCTTCAGCCTCCAAGGCCGAAGATGAATGGCATGGTGAAACCCTTTACTGATTTTTCGGGCCTGTCAACCAGGGACAAATTTTCATCATTAAGTGATAATGAAATAAAGAGAAAATAACAGTATAGGATAGCCCATTCAAGGAGAGATAAAAAACTTTCATCTACCCACCTCACCATTAGCGATCCTAGCCGCTACATGATTTTTATTGTCGTATAGGTGGCTTCCATCAAGGGGAAACATACCAGCGACAGGTACATCATTTTTGGTGGTAGTTACAGGTTCATCTTGACCACTGTCAATTTCTACCCTCTTTTTTTTTTTCGCCATCTGCAAATGAAGCCAAATATGGGTAAAAAAAGGCAGTTACAATAGCTCCTCTCTATAGGTGGTGTTTATTGATACATGGGTGGTGTTACATGAACCAAAATTACTGCATGACAATTTTAATAACACATTTGGTCGTTTAGTCATATATAATCTATCATGCATGTAGCATTTCATAACCCACCAACAAATTGTAAAAAAACTAAAATTATCTCAACCCCTTACTGTATATGAAATTGAAATCAAGAATATAACATATCAAGAAAAGAATGAACAACCCTAATTCAATAACCCACCAATCGTTTAATGAAATTGGAAGAGAGGAAGAAAACAAATCTAAAACAATAACCTAACAATAAAACCTTAATTAAACAACAATTAGACAGAAACCCTAATCAATGATAGAACTTATAAACTGAAGAAATGAACAGAAACCCTTTTTAAAAAACAAAAAACAACTTACCAAAGTTCTCTGTGATAACAAAATTACTCAGCGGTTTCAACCAAGTTACTCAGCGGTTTCAAAAACAAAATTTCTTCACAACCGAACAGGGAGAAAGAGTACAAATAACTGGTGTTCTTCGGATACAACTGAACAGTTTGTAGGTTTGCAAATGGGGAGGGTTTAAGCTTATAAAGCTGAGGGGGTTAGTGGGTGGGTTGTTCCGGGTTTTCGAAAATAACTTCCAAAAAGGGGGTTCGGTTTGTTCCGGGTTTAAAAATTATCCATCCTCAACTAACCAACCTGGACGGTTAACTCTAGTCGCCGAGTCGACTCGACGATTCACTTTGGAAACTCGGAACAGACATGGATTGCTATTTCTGTAACAGTTGAACAGAAAGTTCTATTTAGTCGCTACAGTTGGTTACTGTTGCGATTTTCTCTAGAAATATTGTTGCAGAAACAGACAGATTTATGATCTTTCTTGTTGTTCTTCATTAAACAAGATTATATAATAATATACTAATGCTGCTGTTGCTGCCTGCTGGTGTTCTTGTGATTGGTCCTCTTATCTATATTCTTACTTCTTGTCTGTCGACATGAGTTTTCAAAAAATATTGCCTTGTAATCACTTTGTAATTAACTTAGTGCGTTGCTGGTAATTACGTTCCTTTT
>JAJJMA010237482.1:0-11091 GCA_023529015.1 Papaver nudicaule
AAAAGATATTCTGTATAACCAAGTCCATCTAAGAGATAAATGAGTTTTGGAATTTGACTCAGAGTGAAATTCTAGGAGAATATTCACTAAATCCGACACCAGGCAGAATGACCGACATTCAGGTTCGCGTACTGGTTCGCGAAATGTTCAGCCATTCGAACTCAGAAGAATTCTGAGTTTCTGGTTTGCGAACCGGTTCGGGAACCGTCCGCCTGTCAGATTTCGTCAAATCTGGATTCCGCTGGAAGTACTGGGCTGAGCCAGAACTTAGACGTGAGAACGTCCTCAGCTGTGATCCATGGACTCTTTGCTCAAGAGTACTCCTTTAGATTCATCCATATCCAACTAACAATTTGCAAGCAAACCATTGTAATGGACACATGGCACATAATCTGTCTCATACATTCTTGTACTCACAGTAATTTGTGGGATCAAATACTGGTCATGACACAAGGCCACGTTACACAAGAATACGATCTCAATCGCTATTATCACTACTAAAATAGTCGACTATTTCGAAAGAATAGAGAAAGTAGAAATAGAAGAATATCCATAAAGTCATAACTCCTACTAACCTTTTATCGATGAAGAATAATTGATGTCTTCTTTTTCTTCACAGTCTTCGTCTTCAAGGTCTCTACTACTTTGTCTATATCCCAATTCTGAAATCTAAACTCTAGTAGGCTAAATCAAGAATTGAGTTTTGACACCTAAAACTGACAACTAGCTTGACATACCAACGCTAGTGGGTTTGACCGGACAATGCCCTAACAATACCCAGTAACAATTTTAACCTTTCGTTTAGACAATTTGACCATTGATGATCATAAGTTTCATGGAGCTTGGATCAACATTACACTTTTGTCCAGTGACGGTGAAAAGGTATTAATTGTGGGTTATCAATTACTTACACACAGATACAGAAAATGAGACTCTAAGACATTTGCCCGACCACACTATGACATCTCATTCCAAGGAGCAATGAATGAGATGCCAACGCTTCTTACAATTATTGCGAGGAAGGTAGAGCATGATTATGCTCTTTATGTGGTACTCAATCTTTTTCTGAACTAAGTTTGCCATTCTTAGTTCTGACTCTTTTGAATTTCTCCGCTCCTTGTTTTGCCCTTAAGGAGTTAGAGTGTTTTCGATCTTTACTGGCTTCCTTGTTATTGGCAGCTTCAAAGATTCGAATAACATTCATGAGTCTGGCAGCTTTCTTTTGCAGTTTGTTAGCATACTTGACCTTACGTTTGTATACATGACACTGCTTGTAATCATATCCCTTTTTAGCACAATAGTTGCATTTAACAAGATGTTGCTTGTGCTTTACATGAATGATTGTTTCTTTGCATGATGTATCACTAGAATTTGTGTCCATGGGGATGGGACATGTTTCTAGTTCTGATTTGGAATCACCCGCATTATCAGAGTTGACACACTCTGCAATGAAAGCTATTTCACTTTCTTCATCATCTGAGTTGTAAACATCAAAAGAATCGTCAAGTGTAGCAGCAAAGGCTTTCCATCCGATATATTTTCTCAGATTAGGACATTCTTCAGCCAAGTGGCCAAATCCTTTGCATATCATCATCATCTCCCCTTTTGTTCCCTTCTTTAGGAGGGACTCTATCATGAGGCTTAGGAGTTGATGGTGGGGCTTTTTTAATGAATCATTTACCTTTCTTCTTTAAAAGATCTCTAAACTGGCGAGTTATCAAAGATATCTCTTCTTCAGATTCATCCCCACTATGATTGCCGGAGTCGGTGTTCAAAATACACTCTTCATTTACAAGTTTCCTTGTTTTTTCAGTAGCTCTAAAACCAATGTGTTTAGGGTTACTTTGCTCGTGATGGAAGATTTTTAGCTTGGCAACAAGGTCACTTCTTGTTATATCTAAGCCGTGTACTTCCTGGATGGCATGTTTCTTTGATTCGTACCTTGAGGGTAATGACCTCAGAATTTTACACACAATGTCCGTTACCGGAATAGATTTTCCTAAGGTGTGACAGACATTTACTATCTCAGACATTTTGTGGCTAAATTCTTCAAAGGTATCATCCTCAAGCATTCGAAGGTTTTCCCAGTCGGACATGAGGTTTTGAAGTCTAGCTTCTTTTTCTGCTGCATTCCCTTCGAACGCGTCTCACCAAGACTTTTTTCAACTTTCATGCGCCTGGGCCTCTCTAGCAATGCAGGTGTTGTAGTAGTGGATCGTTTGGCATCTTTATGGAGTTTGGTAAAGTTGTTAAGATTCAGATTCTCCAATAAATCCCGATACACCGGTATCATTCCATTGATGCAGAGCTCCACCAATTGCAATTATGTCACGTTTGGATCATTGCAATCCACATCACGGGTTTTGAACCTCGTCACATAATCATCTGGATGTTCATTGTTTCTCTGATAAAGTCTCCCCAAATCGGAGAGAGTGAGTTGCTCAGACACAAAGAAATATTTCTTGAGGAAAGCATTAACAATATGGCTCCAGTTGAAAATACTATTGGGAGCCAGATTATTATACCAAGTGTACGCCTTCCCAGTGGGGGATTTCGAGAATTCTTTGAGACATACGGTTTGGCTTCTTTCATGCACTCCCAATGATTCTAGAAAACGAGATACATGTTCTCGAGCATTTCCAATACCATTATATATTGAGAATGAATGTGTAACATATCCTTCGGGAAGAGGCTCACGTTGAACTTCAGTTGGATATGGAGGTTGATGACGATGAAATAAATCTGAATTTTCTATGTTCTGAGCTTGCAGGAGATTTTGCTGATCTTCACGAGTGACGAAGTTATGTTGAGAACCTGTGTTTAGCACACGTGTGGTGTGGACGTGAATTTCTTGGTCATCAGGGATGACATGGATCTGGAACGAGCTTGCTCTGTTGATGTTGAGAGGAAGCTCTGCACGAGTCATGATAGGCTAACTTCTGGTGGTGCTAACCGTTCTGAAAGAGTTTTCAAACAAGGTAACAACTCTAGTTGAGTTTTTACCATGTTATTATGACTCATGGCAAGCTCTTGTTGAGTCTTCATTAGATCCGCCATGTTAGGTGGATTCTCAGTACTCCTTGTTTCTCCGGTGCGGGGCCCAAAGAGAAAAGATTATTTGCGGCTTGAAGGATTACCAGAAGTTGTAGAGGTGGTCCCTACAAGAGCGAAAGTGGTTCCCACAACATGAGGTAGGGTAACCACGGCAGTAGTAATGGGAGATGTAACGTTTTGTGTGGCGGTACCAGCCGAAGCGCTGGCGCCACTGACTTGGAGAGTTGGTGTTCTCTGAACTCTGCCTCCTAGTTTCAACCATTTTCTTATAACTGAGATAATGACCTCCCACTGTGGTCGCCAAATATTTTAGGTGTAAAACAATAAAGAGAATCTGAGGGGTAAAGTGTGAAGTTGTAATGGTATTTGAGAGGTCAAGATCGAACAAGACTCGCATAAACCAAGAAATGGCCGTTCGAGTATTGCTTCAGTTACAAGAAGAGGAAATAGGGTTGGTTTAAGGGAGGGAAGCCGAGAAAGATGAGATCATAGAATTGCTATAATTACTGTGATGTTGTGAATAAGGTTGCTAAAATAATGCTTAAGGAAGCAAGAATGGATATTCAGTTCTCACTAGATATTGAATGCTGAATGAGAAAAGTTAATCAATTATCGATAAGATGAACTTATTGTACTAAACTGAATTGATTCCGATGAACCTGATTTCCAAACTGGTCGAGTGACCTATTTATAGCAATAAAATTCCAACAAATCTCGTAGGAAGTGGAAGAAGTGGAAGAGTGGGAGAGTGGAGAAAGTGGGACCACCTGTTAAGAGTCTTGCGCCTAATAATTAGGGAAGACTAACATCCCACTTTCTCATCCCATCTTTCTAGCAACGTTCACACGACTTAGTTACTTTCTCGTTGAGTGATTGAGCCGTTGCAATCACACGTGCCGTAGACCGCCAAACCAAAACCCTAAAGAATATCCCCCCCATGTAACTTACTTGATTCTCGTAAGATTTGTTAAGTATTGAATACTTGTTAAGTCAAAGCTGACTAAGTGCAAGTCGTACCATTTATTGGTAAACTTATGACTTGGCATTTAAAATAGAGAGTTAGGCGATAAGCTTGTGTATCTCTTTCAGGCTTTCTGGAGGTGGGCCATTCCTCTCAGAATTGGTCTAAGGATTGAACCGGGAAATTGCCATTTAAACCAATAGGAATAGCCTAAGGATTGAGCTATGCAACCGCCATTTAGACTGAGGGGATTTCAGCAACCCTTTGTGGCAATGGTCAAGTAAATATGACTCTTCGTATGCCATAAATATGAGAAATTGGCTTGTGGCATATAATGCACCAATTCCCTAAGTAATAGAGACATATAAATGCCTAAAATAATATAAGTCATAGCCATGAGCTACGATTAAGAAATGTAGCACTGATTATAGAAGCAAGTCTATAATCTGGAGAAAAGCTAGGTTATGCTAACACAGCGTAGCCATAACCAAAAAATGCATGAGCATTGCCAATTCAAGACCCAAAGGTAGGATACATGAATAATAATAAGCTATCTTACATAGCATAATAATCTTAGTAGGAAGTCTACTATAGAATGTATAGGGATGGACCATGGCGTTAGGCTGGCCATGGTCAGATTTCTAGACAGTTTAGACGTCACTTACTCTAAAAATCGCCCAAGTCAGCCTATATTTCCTAAAATCATAAATTTAGTATGTTATAGAAAACTTGCAAATGAACAACTTTCATGAAGGAAGTTTTTCCTAAATCCTTACGGATTAGACCGCATCCATCGTTCTTTACAGTAATTCGTAATCTGTCAGATTTCCGAATTTGATTAGGAAACCAAAACATTATGGATTCTATAATCATTAGAATTTGGAATGGTAAAGAGGGACATGCCCTATAAGTAAGGATGACTTAAGAATTAAGGGACCATGTCATTAGGCTATGGCCGCGTGATAAAAGTGGGCCATAGTATTAGACCATGGCCGATCAACAAAAGGTGGGGCCGTGGCAAAAGGTGGGGTCGTGGCATGAGCCACGGCCAAACTATAAAGGTGGGGCCGGCATTAGGCCGGCGCAAACAATAGGGTGTGGGTCATGGTACTAGATCATGGTCGTGAGATTTAAGTGGAACCATGGTGGCCAATTCTTTTATCCCTATTGTAAATAAATTCATATCTGTCCTTGATCCATCCTTGTCGCCTCTCTAAGCCACAACCAACAATGATGCTAGGAATTGATGCAAAAATTACTCTTGCAACCTTCTCACCAAAAATCATCATCAACAACTGGGTAAAACTAGAGATGCATGGATGCCACCATATAACAAGTGTCACTACTTACCTATATGGGTGGGCACGAGCAGACAGAAGACACTTGCCTTTGGCCGTGTCTTTAAGCACGTGAATCACACAAGATCTAATATATCCCGAAAATATTTAATGTTTTACAAAACATAATAATCATTTTATTTGTTATAGTGTTTTACAAGGAAACAAATTCCTGCTTAAATGAAACCCTAAACTTGGTTTTAAAAGAAAACCGAATTTTTCCTTTTTAGGACTCTTATTATTTTCTCCTATGAAAGAAAAAAAAAACCTTAAGACTTTGATTTATCATGGATAGAAGTGGCCGTCTCTTCTTGGTTTTCTTCCTTCCTCCCATGTTGCTAAGTTCATGATTCGGTGGTGATTCTTGTGCTGACGTCCATCACATCGGGCAGTTTTATCCTGGACACATCCTCACTGTAGGGGTATATTATCGCTCATCTTGAGTGTACCCGTGAGCTATTGTGTTAAGGCCAGTTTGTTGAACAGACGGTTTTGTCCTCGTAGAAGCTTTAGGTATTATGTGATTCATTGATTTTCATATAAACCTGATACATCTAACGGTATCATATGACCGCACTTGTGAATTTTTCAGAACTAATTAAATTTTGGTTTCGGTAGAAAAAATTGTTGAAGTGTCTTGAGATGACCCAAAAAGTAACCAACAGTATGGGTTTTCGCAGAACATGAAAGTTCCTCGCGGTTACTCAAAGCCCTACTGGAGTATTGGATGCTGCACGTTGTTTAAACTGTACTAGAAAAATAATGAGTCTGATAGTTTTATGGCATTTAAACTACTGGAATGCTGCATACTGTTCAGTTCTTGTGCCAACTTGACAGCCTCCATAGCTCTCCATGCCCCGCCTCTCATCAGCTGCCTGAGCTCATTCCACGCGCGTCAGCTTTGTCCCCTGACAATACCATAAGAACCCTCAAGACCAATTACTGCAATATTTGTTGTCCAGGGGAAGTCTAAATCTCTTGTCTTCAGCTGCATTTTGGGATATGCAAGCTGATTTTAGTTTATGTAAATGGCACATCAATGGAATTTGGAAGTTAGATTTTCGACTCTCAACCGACCTGACTGCTTGACACGTACGGGCCTCTGGGCCGAAAATTTTCAAGCACAAAAACAAATTCCCAGTCTAAAACCCTATAAAAACCTCAAGAAAGCTGAGATTTTTCTGACAAAACCTTTACAAAAATGGCGACTTTGAGTAGAAGAATGATGAAGAAATCTGCATCTTCATTAATCGCACTAGCAAACAGAACAACCCCTCATAGAACCACAGCCATTTTCACTACCCCACTGAAGAACTGCACCATTGATACTAGTAGTGCTAATCTATTTGGAGCAATATTTCGAACAACTTCAATTCCAACCCATCATCATCACTTGTCTACTCTAGCTAACCAGAAACCCAATTCTGATGCCACCTTTCTCAGTCTTATTGAGTCTGAAATCAAGCGTGCTGAGGAGGAATTTCATGAACTTGAGGTTAGTTTATCCCCTTTTCACTCATTGGCGCTACTGCCTGTTTCTTAGATGTCAATTTCATGATTGTCGTAATTCTATCATTGGTGCGTTTTTTATATAGGTTACTGAGGTACCAGAAGAGTTCCCTTTCAAGATGGAGTACAATGCAGGGGAGGGCATTGTGACATTGACCAGGGAGTATCAGGATGAGGAGATCAAACTCATGGTTCGCACGCCTCATATCTCTCATGAACATCTTAGTGAGGATATGAAGGAAGTAAGGAAGAGAAGAAAGAACAGTGGCCACTATATTGATATTTCTCTATCTGTTGCGCCAAAAAGCAGACCAGCCATGAGGTTCCATGCTGTGGCTGATCCAGATAGATTTAGGATTACTAATTTGGGTTTAAGGAGTTCAGATGATTTGGATTTTGAAGGACCTGATTTCCTGTAAGTGGAATTCATTGATTGCTAGTTTGGGATATTATGCTTTCTTGGCTTCTTGCTGCTATCAGTATTATGTGTAATGTTGTGTTTTTTGCTGTGTTTTGTTTCGAAGGCGCTTGGATGAGGACCTGCAGAACCGTTTCTACCCATTTTTAAGGGCCAGAGGGATTGAACAAGGCATTCTCGAATTCTTGTACAACTACATGGTCAGGAAAGAGCACCAGAAGTACACTGCTTGGATGAAGAACTTGAAGAATTTCATGGACAACTGAATCTTGCGCGACTTGTACTTGTTTGCAGGGTGTGCAAACAGATGGTGTGGATGTTTTATGGCTTTAGATTTGGAGTTTACAAAATGTTTGAATCAATTTTATTTTTAGGATTATTGCATGAAGTTATTGAGAAATTCATGAGTATAAGACCAGATTCTTACAAATTCACTGAACTCTTTCGGATATTCAAATTCTGCCAAAGAGGTCACAAAAGAAGACCAGTAGTTTTTGTGCCAACTTGACAGCCTCCATAGCTCACCAGCAGCCTGAGCCACGTGCATCAGCTTTGTCCCCTGATAATGCCATAAGAACCCTTAATATTACACCAATTCCTGCAATATTTGTTGTCCAGGAGAAGTCTAAATCTCTTGTCTTCAGCTTCATTTTTTGTCTGATTTGAGTTTATGTAAGAAAGTTAGATTTTTTACTCTCAAATTACCCGACTGCTTGCATCACATATGGGCTTTTGGGCCGAGATTTGTCAAGCAACAAGAAAACTCAAATACCCAGTTCAACTACTAAAACCCTATAAAAACCTCAAGAAAGCTGAGACTTTTCTGATTGCAAAAATGGCGACTTTGAGTAGAAGAATGATGCAGAAAGCTGCATCTTCAGTAATCGCACTAGCAAACAGAACAACTCCTCATAGAGATTACACCACTGCGAATTTCACTACCCCATTGAAGAACAGTACCATTGATACTGGTAGTACTAATCAATTAGAAACATTATATGGGAAAACCTGGTACTACTATCCTACTCCAGCTAACAAGAGACCCAATTCTGATCACATTCTTATCAGTGTTATCGAGTCTGATATCGAGCGTGCCGAGGAGGAATTCCATGATCTTAAGGTTTGTTCCCTTTTCACTCATAGGCTACTGCTTTTTTTAGATGAATTCAGTTTCATGATTTTTGATATTTGTCATAATTCTGCCAATATGCGTTCTTTTGTAGGCTGCTGAAGCACCAGGAGGGTTTCCTTTCAAGATTGAGGATAATGCAGGGGACATAACTATAACATTGACCAGAGAGTATCAGGGTGAGGAGATTAAAGTCACAGTTCGCACACCTGACCCTTCTGGTGATAGTGATCATGAGTACGAGGAGGAAGAGAAGGACAATCCAGAGAGTGATCCACCGTGGGTTGAGCCTGATTCAAATGTTCAGCTGGATGTATGTGTAACGAAGAAAAGCGGATCAACTTTGGAACTTGATGTTACGGTTTCTGGAGATTGGATGACAATGAACAGTTTGGCTGTCAGGAACTCAAATGCTCCTGCTGAGGACATTTGTTATTATTTCTCGTAAGTGGAATTGATTTGCTAGCTTTGGATTGTTTTGCTGTTGGGTTCGCTATAACTTGTAGTATTTAACATTGGTTTTTTGTTGTGTTTTGTTTGAAGGAAACTGGATTATGACCTGCATGAAGCTTTCCGCACATATTTAAAAGACAGAGGGATTGAACCCAGCATTACCTGCAAATTCTTACATGACTACATGGTTAACAAAGAGCACAGGGAGTGCGCTGCTTGGTTGAAGCACTTGAAGAATTTCATTGCCAACTAGATTTTGTTTGTTATACTTTAGCCTCTTCTTTGGATGTTTTATGGCTTTGGAGCTAAGCCCAAATATTCAATTCCCATTTTACGAATGTAGTAAGCTAGTGAATGATATTTCTGTGTTAAAATTTTCGAATCAAGTTTCTGCGCCATTTTTTGTACATGGGTCTTCTGCTCTTGATGGAGCTGTTACTTTAGTGGAATGATATTTCTGATACGGAATGACCAATATCTTTTCTGTCGTGTTTTCGTATGGGTTTTCTGTGGTTTTGCAGCATGGCTTTTGTTCTAATTTGAGCTCCTAATGGGCTTTCAGGGGAGAAGGGAAGAAGGGAAGAAGGAATCGGGTAAAAGATTAGAGCTTTGTTGAAGGTATAAGTTTATTCCATGTACTTGGACCTCAGTTCAACCTTTGAGCATCTGCAGGGCGCCGCAAATCTGGCATTGCTCTTGCGCATAATTTGACTCAGCTATTGCGTATCGGTTTCACGAACTTGGAAACTTTTGCCCATTCCTGATGTGTCTGTACTCCCAGTTCACTTGGTAACGCATTGCTATTTCCTGCAATTCGTTTATGTTACAAGCGAACCGCAGGGTGACCACAAGTCAAACTGTTGATGTAAGTTTCCAATTGTCAGAAAGGGTGTTAGGCCACTGGTAAGTTTTCCCGCAGTCAGGGAGGGGTAGAATTCTTACTGTTATGCCTCCAGTAGTGGATATCATGACCTTAACCATGTTCATGGGCGATTGACCAGCAGCATAGAGAGTATCTAGGAGGACACTCTTGACAAGTTTGAACTGTAAAAGTTTTACCAACTGGGCACTAGGATAGTGTTGGGGAAGTCTTGCACTTTCTTTTCTGTCATCATCTGACTCAACCGACTGATTTTATTTAGATCAACAGATTTTCTGCCCATGCATACGCATCGTAGCCATCAATCATCATGGGTAACGTCTTATCTTCCCAGTAGGACGTCGTTGTATCCATTGTTAAAGTAGATCAACAGATTTTCAAGCAACCCAAGGAACAAATCTGTGTAGAATAATAAAGAAAAAAGTGTAACGTGACCATTCTTCAACAACAAGAGTTTTTTTTGGGTTAAAATACACATACTCTATATCATTTGAATGAATGACGGCAAGCTGATTTGTTTACGTCAAGTCCAATTTGGATGAATTAATCCACCAACTCTAAAAAATTTATTGATTACTACATTACAATATATGTTGCAGATGGATTGGTAAATCAATCAGTTAACTGTAAACTAACGATATCAATTTTGATATTAAAATGCCAGATTTGATTTTGTTGCAACTTCCTAACTTTTAATAATCAAGCTAGCGTAACTGACATTGACATTAAAGATGTAGACAAGTACACTCCGACTTTCTCATGTTTGTTAGAAAGGATTACCAAATTTTATGAGAGATTACCAGATCAATATGCAAAACAATCAAACTTCAGTGTAACTGATAACGGCATTAAAATGTACACGACATGACGACCATACTTCCAATTTTCCATTGATGGTTATGAATGGTTACCAAATTCTACACGAGATTACCAAATCTATATAAAGCGGAATCTACTGGATTGGTAATAACTCTCTATAGTATGCTGAAAACAATCTTTTCTTGCTAGTGACACTCCACATCTCCATGCCATTCTTAATGTTTACGCAAATAGCTCAACCTAATGAGTAATAACGCATTATTTGTGTTAGTTTAAGTGACTCATTCCCCATAACTTAAATGATTTGATAAGACTAAATTTGGACAAAATCTTGACAAACCATTTTAACAAAAACAAAAAAAATATCCCAATTTTGGTAGTGTTTGAATTTTGGAGCGTAAAGGACATTTTTTTATGTCGGTGAGTTGATGATGGAACAGCTCTGGGGACATGTAAAACGATTGTGTTTTTGTCTTACACTACAAACCCCACGAGATGAACACTTTTGTTGCCGAAGATGCAAGTTCAACC
>JAJJMA010237488.1:0-11844 GCA_023529015.1 Papaver nudicaule
TTTTTTTTTATTATTTATTATTATTTATTTTATTTATTTTTTAAAAATATATATATATATATATATACGGGAGGGAGGACTTGGTGGCGCCACGAAGTTTGGTGGCGCCATGAATATGGCGCCACATACATGCATAAAATTTTTTGTGGTCGCACATATACTTCAATAAGCATTTACGCCTAGGCATTTATGTTTTTAGAAAATACGAGTAGCGATGACTTACTCGAGTTTCGTTTGCATGCTGTAGAGGAAGCGAAGCAGTGGTGTCGTTCCCGAGCTCCTTGTTACTGCGGCGCCCAGTTCTGAGGACAAGTTCTTCGACGCGTACAAGTATATTGGCAGGAGGACTACTCCGCTTACTAGTCGGGACAATCTAGGGGCTCGTTTTGCTCCAAGGTATAACAGCAAGACCAAGTCTCCGTCTCCAGTCGTCGTGCCTGGCGAGATCATCAGGTTCTCCTTGGAACGAGACGAATATGAAGCTTCCTCTGTCGATTTTCGTGGTCCGAGAGCTCCTTTGGATCAATGGATCCCTTGGTTGGAATCCATGTTGAATGACGAGAAGGTGTATGGTATCTTAGAAGACGTCGGGATTGCACATGCAGTGAAAGCGTCTGGGAAGTTGAGAGTGCATGTAGATGCCGATGGTGTTGTCGCATTCGCCTCTCGTTGGTGTGAGTCTACTAACACCGCCGTTACAGGCTTTGGAGAGATTACCATTTCTTTGGAGGCGGTATCGTCCCTGTATCATCTTCCGGTACTCGGGAACCTCCTGCGGGACCAACCGGGGGTCCCTTGCGACGCCTTGGTTGATGAAATAAAGGCGAAGATTAGTCAACTTTATTTACCCAATGCTTCCGCTGATGAGAATTACACGAGGTGGATTCGTCACTGGTATTCATCTGGAGGCAGGGCTGACGCTCTCAGCAATACCAAGATTATAGCTGCATTCCTCACGCTCTGGTTGTCGCGGGATATATTCGAGGACGGTCCTATCGGGACACTGAAGCCTTTCGTTGTTTCCTACGCGGTTTGGCTGGCGCGAGGAATGCCCTTACCAATTGGTAGTCTGTTCCTTGGGTCCCAGTATGCGCATCTAAGTACTTTGGCTGGGAATATGTCTGGTTCTTCCACGGGTCGCGTTTCATCGTTCGTCAACCTCCCTTTTCTCCAGGCTTTCTTGTGGGAACACTATGTGCATTATGCTCTGCAAGGGGGTCTTCCTTTGGATTCATCGGAGTACGTCAGAATTATGTGGTGGAGCGACAAGTATCCCAAGGACTCGGCAAGGTTGATAGATTTTCTGGATAGGGATGAGTGTGTCTGCTTCCGCCCGTGGTGTAACGTTTATGATGATAAAGTCTTTCAATTCGACATCGCGGCTGAGGATGACGAAGTCGTTTTACGCTCCGGATCTCCAGGTGTCAATAACTTTGATCACTACGGGCAGCATGTGTTCATGTGTAGTAGCGTTTCCGGCTTCGTCTTCGGCTTCTATCAGGGAAGACTGGTGAGGCAGACGTATAACATTGATAGAGCGGCATGATTCATGGGATTCGATCAGGACGTGCCCTTTGACCGTTCCCTCTCTTCATCCGGGGACGACCTGCGTGCGTACTTAGATCCTTCCTAGGATCCGGGGAGGAAGGTTGTCTTCTTGGTGGCCGGCAGGCTAGCGAAGGTCACTCCCGAATACAACCGGTTCTGGGATTACACTTTGACGGTTCTGGGCAACTTTGTGAAGAAAGTGAATACAAGCGATAGGCCTACTTTTACTCTAACACCTCAGGTAGTCTCCCTTCTGATGTTCATGTATATGCTTTGCTCGTCCTGTTTAGATTAACGAGATTCCTTTTCCTGGTGCCAGATGGCGCCTCCTCCGTTGATCCAACCTAAGAAGAAGATTAAATGCAACAGGATGGAATTACCTGAGGGTTGCTTCATTGCACCTTCCCTTGTGATGAGTTCGTGTCCCTTCCCATCTCGAGTAAGTAGCTCCCACCTCGGAGAAATCCCTTGCCTTATATATATCTACCTTCCCTTGGTTGATCTTCCTCTGTTGATTCTGTAGGGTTCAGTACCGGAGGAGTGTGATGGCCTCACGGAGTTCCCAGTCGTTGATGCGGAGGCGGGGAAGGGGGTAGACGAGTCGATTGGTGCGAGCCTTGAGGTGAGGAAGGAGGTGGACGGGCCAATTGGTGTGAGTCTTGATGTTTCTTCTCCTCTCCCTATTGAGGCCGATGATCGCGCCCTCACCCAGGTAAAACTTGTTGGAGCTTGTCGTCTTTTCTCTTTCAGGTCCACTTTCGCATAACCAGTATTGACTAACCATAATCCCGTCTCTACAGGAGCAAAGGGGCGAGGGTCGTGTTGATGTTGTTTCGGAGAACGTGGAAGCATTAGAGAGTGGGGACGACTTGAAAGGCGACACGAATACCTCCGAAGCTCTTGATGAAGTCGTTTCGAATGGTCCAGGAACGATCATTCTTCGGGGACGGACATCAGAGGATGACGTGGATACCAGTTCTTCCAAGGTTACCGGCGAAGTCGCTTCGTGCGATGTGGAGGTAACCATTCCTTCGGCCAAGCAGGCAACTGATGGTGGTACGGATATGGGGCCTTCATATCCTGGTGCTGGGGTTGCTTTTCCTTCGTCTGTTAGTCGAGTTCGACCTGGGTATGTCTTGGTGGGCAATTTCCCAGTAGCGAGTAAGTACCAGGCGTTATATACTCACATTTGGAGGAAGTTCGGCCACAGTGCTCACGAGAGGGAGCAGAGGTTGCTTTCTGAGTCGATAGTCGGCGTTCTGTTTTCTAAGGTGTCCGAGATGGTGGCTCAATCCATTGACTCCGCAGAGCCGCTTGATGTCCAAGATTGGGAGGATTCCATAGTTGCGGCTGAATCTAAGGGTTTCAATGTGGCTTGGCTGCGGGATAGGTTCGAAAGGGCCAAGGCTCAAGGGTCTCTGGAGATCCTCCAAGAGAAAGAGAAGAAGGTAGCAGAGTTGAAAGCTGAGTTGCAGAGGGAGGAAGAGGAGCTGGAACGGCTAAGGTTATCTTGCAAAGGTGGACCTAGCAGGGTCTTGAGTGATATTCTCGACTAGGTGTTTTTTTTTTTTTCTTTTAGTGTAAGGTTCCTTCTTTTAGTTTTTCAAACGTTGAAAGAGCTGTAGGTATTTTCTATTGATTGAATTGGGTTTATGATTTCTAATGGATATTAAAATAAAATACTTTTCTTAATTGATTCTGCTGAAATGGAAATCCTATCTGCTAAAACGGAAATCCTATCTACTGCACGCTATGACGCGCTGCTTTGGAGGAATGCAAATACAATAAACAGGAGGCTTGGTGTCGTCCTTCTTTAGGTTCTTGACGAAGCCCTGTTAAACCGAATTCGATCTCATAGCCAATATGGCGTGGAGTGAATCATGGTTAGGCAAAAGCTCATTTGCCTTCTTACGAAGCCTTTCCGCATATGCAGCTGCGTTCTCCCCCGCCTTTTGTTTGAGGTTGGATAATTCTACGTATTCCTTGAAGTCCGGGATGGTTTCCAAGACCTCGGGTGGTATATCGTAGGGGATGAGGTCGCCTTCTCTTCGGATCTTGTCGTTGCGCAGCTTATCACATACAACTCCAGATTCCTGAAGGGCTTTGATGAAGATCCTAATAGCTGTGCCGATGTCTACTGCGGGTTTCCCAGGGTTTTTCTCTCGAGTAGCTTCCCTCGTGGTGAGTCCCCAGTGACTCGGTGAATGTGGGTTATCAGAAACGAGAGAGGTTGACAAAGTACCTTCTTGGTTGAGGGGGCTCTCATCGGTCCTCGTGGACTCTGCGGGCGTGGTTATTGTCTCACTGCTCTTCTGTACAAACCGCTTCATGAACTCCAGGGGAAGTGTCTCCTGGTTGTTGTAGATCCATGGGCGTCCCAACACCATGTCGCTTTCGACTACTCCCTTAACAATGTGGAACTCCGCTATGGTTGGAATCGTGGCGATTTCGACGGGAAGGTCGATCCATCCGTAAGTCCGTACTTCGGCCCCGTTAGGACCTTTGATGATGGTCGGGGCATGGACGGCCTTGCTTCGTGGGATGTTGGCGGCTCTGAGAGTCTTGACTGAGATGATGTTCACTGGGGATCCTGGGTCGATGAGCGTCTTTGAGAATTCAGCATCAGACACGCGGGTGGTTGTGAGGAGTCCCCAGACTTGTACTCCTACTTGTGGCTCCTGTTTGGGTATCGTCGGGTTATTGACTTCCTTGAAAGGTAGGCGTTTCCCTGCTACCACCATATTGAGCGCTGTGAACATGTCTTTCCGCTGTGGCTTCGAGAGACAGAGAGTCTCACATAACTGGTACATTATCTCCTCTACTCTCTCATTCACCGGTTGCTCTGGGAACATGAATGCTCGAACAGGTAGAGGATTTTGATATACTCCTTCGTTCCCTAGGTGCAGTTCTCCGGACTCCACCTTGGCTTGGAAAATCCGCTTAAGGGTGAAGCAGTCCCTGGTAGAGTGAGTAGTAACTTGGTGATAGCGACAATACCTTGGGCTCGCGACCTCTTCAGCCGTAGGAGGGCGTTGAGGCGAAGGGAGTGCGATTACCCCGTCCTGGATCCAAGTGTCTAGCAGCTCTAGTACCTCCTCCATGGGGAACGGGTAGTCTGGCACCTCTGATCTGGCTTTCTGCCTCCGCATCTCCGGTTGTTGTGGTCCTCCTTGGTTCGTGTTCTTGTTTGGGGACTCCGGAGTTGAATTAGCGCGTTTTGGATGCGTTACCTCTGTGGCACCCCCCTTTCTCTTCCCTCCTTCGCTGACAGCGCCCATGGATGGTAGGTTGTTGTTGTATAGTTTGTTAATCAGCCTTCTGTCGCCACGAGTGGCACGAGTCTCTTCGTTCCTGAGAGGTTTAGTTCTTTCCAACAGAGCGGGTGCAGTGGTGGCAGACCTCTTCGCAGCTTCATGGAGTTCAGAGAAGGTCTGGAAGCGGAGGTTCTCCAAGAGGGCCCGATATACAGGAATCATCCCGTTGATGCAAAGTTCCACTAATTGTTGCTCCGTGACATTCGGATCGTGGCAATCAAGGGCTTGAATTCTGAATCTCTTGACGTAGTCGTTCGGGTGTTCGCTAGGCCTCTGGAACATCCTGCCGAGATCGGATAGCGTTATCTGTTCCGACACGAAGAAGTACTTGCGGTAGAACGCGCTCACCATCTCGCCCCAGGTCCCAATGCTGTTCGGAGCAAGATTGTTGTACCAGGTGTAAGCTCTTCCAGTGAGAGACTTCGAGAATTCTTTGAGCCTCAAGACATGGTTGTACTCGTGTTCCCCTAGAGACTCCAGAAATTGCGAGATGTGTTCACGTGCATTCCCAGTCCCGTCATACAAGGAGAACATGGGCGACATGTATCCTTTGGGAAGGGCAATCCTCTGGACCTCGTGCGGGTATGGTGGCTGGTGCTGGTGGACGGGTGACGTCACATCTCTTTCTCGGCTTCGTAGCAGCTTTTCCAAGTCGTCTGCCGTGACATAGCGGGACGGTTGTCCTCCTCTCTGTCGAGATTCTTCTGGGAGAGAAGGCGCTTCGTCATCTCGGATGTGGATAACCGTCGAGCGAGCACCTGCGGTAGCGGCTTCAGGGGTCTCCTTGACTGGTGAACTTGACAGCTTCGAGGTTGGAGTCTTGAGACAATCCAGGATTCCTATCTGAGTGTCGAACATCTTGACTTGACTTTCTGCGAGGGCGTCTTGTCGTCTGGCTAACTCCTCCATAGTTAATGCTCCCGATACTCCTTTTCCTTTTTCGGCGGTAGTGTTGATCTTAGTTGTGGAAGGAGGGTTCTTGCTAGCGGTGTGGTTCGGAGCATTAGGAGTAACTGGGGTGATGGGGATAGCTGAGATGATAGGTGTTGAAGAAGGATTATCTAGGGTAACAGGTGCGTTGGGCGTATTGCTGGATGCAGGTGGGTTGGTAGGTGATGCGTTAGAGGCTACAGCACCGTCAGTTGAAGAGTTGAGGTTTTTGGTATCTGATCCCGACCTAAGTTCAACCATCTTCGAGCAAGTTTCTCTGGAACCGAGAGAATGATCTCCCACTGTGGTCGCCAACTGTTTTTACCTGCAAAAACAATGTACCGTCTCTGGGTACTTTCGTAGTGCTCGGAGATCAAAGTCGAACAAGACAAGCCTAAACCAAGGATGGTCGTTCCCGTCTTGCTTCGGTCACAGAGAGGATAGAGGTTGGTCTAGGGAGGGAAACAACGAAGAAACTTGAGATCAGGTTGAGGATGTGTTTTGGGTGTAAGAGTTCAAGATCTCCGTCGTGAAGTCGAATGGAAATCTCCAAGGCTAGAAACGTGTTTCGATTCTCAGGTGTTTTCTCTGAGGCTCTGGTTGTTTCTGTTTTGTGTGTTCTAGGTGTTCTGAACGTTCTGCCTTGGAAGATAGAGGAAGCCTCTATTTATAGTTTGAACTCACCCTGATCTCTCGACAGAGAAGGTGGAAGTCGTGGAAGAGTGGAGGAATGGAGGACATGCGTTGGTTTCCGTAACTGCCTGAGTCGTGTAGAACATGCCCACTCGCGCCATCTTCTCGTAACTGTCCACTATCTTCATCAGTTTCTTTCAACTGCCATAGACCGCCAGACCAATACCCCTAAAGTTATCCCCCCGTGTGATGTTTTGATGTCTCGAGCGAGTGATACGCAGATATTGCGTAGTTGAGTTGAGTAGAGTAGAGTTGTACGACTAATTGTCGTGACCAACATGAGTGTAGTGCCTCCGGGACACGAGTATAGGAGTGGCCTTGGCTGTTGGCCAAGGCCATAAGTGTTTAACGCCATAGCCCAGGAGGCTAAGGCCTTGGCCTTTGGCCAAGGCCGACTAATTGAACGCGCTTTGGCGCTAGTTATGGTGGTGCCATGGCTCATGGCGCCACGGTCTTGGCATTTGGCCAAGGCCCACTTGTTGTGGCGCCATGGAGTATGGCGCCACGGCCTTGGCCTATGGCCAAGGCCAGCCTGTTTGCGGCTATATTCCTCGTTGTGGCCTTGGCCTTTGGCCTAAGTAGGTTTGTGGCATCTTACGCCATGGCCTTGGCCTCTTGGCCAAGGCTGATTTTTGTGAATCCATGGTGGCTCATGGTTTGTGGTGCCATGCTATGTGGCGTTTATGGTTTTGGCATCTGGCCAAGGTCGACTTTGGGGCAGCCTGTGCCTTAGCCGTGGTGTGAGTGCTTATGCTACAACACACTTGGGGTCATGGCGTGTTTATCCATGGTATGCTAGACCATCCTGAACTTGGGATTAGGTCCGCTTAGGCCTGCTTAGGCTGATGTGTGCTTCTCAGAGAGCTCTGGACCGGCCTGGAGCTTCAATATTCCCGAGGTTTGCACCAAGACTCGTATGTTGAGTCGTATTAAGAGGAAATCTATGAGGATACGTCTCTGTTGATTCTTCACCGTGTACCATTAAGCGACCCGGCTCTGAGCAGATCGATGGGTTTAATATGCTGGTGAGATTATTAGTACTGCTCCATGATATTACCCTCCCCGCCGGAGTCATAAGAGAGAGCTCATAGAGAGTTTGTTTAGCTCAAGGAATGGGTTGCACTCTGAGCTATAGAGATGAGCCTGAATAGGCGATTGCCTTTAATAAGACATGGTTTCGAGAGTGATTTGACAATCTTGCCCCTCTCTCATTTTTCACCATATACAGAAACATTAATGTTCCACACTAACCAAGGGACTTTCTGTAGATGGTGAAAAATGAGAGAGGGACAAGATTGTAAAAGCATTCTCTAACCAGGCCTAACCTAGAGGCAATCGCCTATTCAGGCACATCTCTATAGCTCAGAATGCAACCCATTCTACGAGTTGAATAAACTCTCTATGAGTTCTCTCTTATAACCCCCGGTGGAGAGGATAATATCATAGTGCAGTACTGATAATCTCACTAGCACATTAAACCCATTAATCTGCTTCATGTTGACATCGCCTCGAATTCCTGGACATCAGAATCAGATCATTGTATGGTACATGGTGAAGAGTTAACAGAGACGCATCCTCATGGATTTCCTCTTTATACGACTCAACATTTGAGTCTTAATGAAAACCTGAGGAATATCGAAGTTCTAGGCCTGTCCAGAGCTCCCTGAGAAGCATACAACAACCTAAACAGTCTTAAGCAGACCTCATCCCAAACTCAGGATGGTCTAACATACCATGGATAAACACGCCATGACTTCAAAAATGTTGTAGCGTAAGCACGCACACCATAACCAAGGCATAGCCAGCACGCACCAGCTGCAACAAAGTCGACCTTGGCCAAATGCCAAAGTCATAACGCCATATAGCATGGCACCACGAACCATGATCCACCATGAGTTCACGAGAAACTAGCCTCGGCCAAAGGCCAAGGCCGTGGCGCCATGAATCATGGTGCCACAACAAGACGAGTTGGCGCCACAACGAGTTGGCCTTGGCCAACGGCCAAGGCCGTGGCGCCATGATAACGAGGTTAGCGCTAAAGCGCTTTGGAGGTTGGCCTTGGCCAAAGGCCAAGGCCGTATCCCCTTGGGCTATGGCGCCACAAGCCAATGGTGCTATGAACTCCTGGCCTTGACCAACAGCCAAGGCCACTCCTATACTCGTGTCCTGGAGGCACCACACTCATGTTGGTCATGACAATTAGTCATACGACTCTACTCAGACTCAACTCAACTACGAAATATATGCGTATCACTCGAGACATCAAAACATCACACGGGGGGATAACTTTAGGGGTATTGGTCTGGCGGTCTACGACAGTCGAAAGAAACTGATAGAGATAGTGGACATTTACGAGAAGATGGCGCGAGTGGACATGTTCTACACAACTCAGGCAGTTACGGAAACCAACTCATGTCCTCCACTCCTCCACTCTTCCACGACTTCCACCTTCTCTGCCGAGAGATCAGGGTGAGTTCAAAACTATAAATAGAGGCCTCCTCTATCTTCCAAGGCAGAACATCTTTCCACAAACAACCAGATATTCAGAACACCTGAATAAACCAGAGCCTCAGAAGTAAACACACCTGAGCAACTCAACATACTTCTAGCCTTGGAGATTTCCAGTCACTTTCATGACGAAGATCTTGAACTCCTACACCCAAAACACATCCTCAACCTGATCTCAAGTTTCTTCGCTGTTTCCCTCCCTAGATCAACCTTTATCCTCTCTGTGACCGAAGCAAAACGTGAACGACCATTGACTTGGTTTAGGCTCGTCTTGTTCGACTTTGATCTCGAACACTACGAAAGTACCCAGAGATAGTGCATTGTTTTTCCAGGTAAAAACACCATGCTCTAACAATCTCCCCCTTTATCAATTTTAGTGACAAAAACTCTTTACATAGATGAACGAGAAATTTCAAACCTAAGTTCTACGCTTCGAGTTCTTCTACTTAGCTTGCAACTACCTAAACCTTGCTATAAGGAAGACTGCTGATGACGTAACTGGGATGTTGCATCTGCGTAAATGGGGACCTGACTTGAACCCACACAACCAAGGCCAAACCCTTGCTCAAGTTTTGGTTCGTCTATACGTGTTTATGGTTAAAAGCATTATGTCCGTTGGATCCGAATAACATAATACACACGTGGCAACAAACCCAGATATACCTCGATTCAGTTTCAGGGTTAAAATAGTGATTTTGAAGTATTTTAACTCCATGTAAACTCTAAAGAATCTGATAGTTGTTACATCACAAATTCCTCCTGATTGGTCAGTATTACGTTTTCAGCTTCTGATATCTGTTGAATCCTAAGCAAATCTCTTTTGTATTTATCCAGAAAATATCAAAAAACAAGTAGTAAAATATTCTCTTAGTTTTTTTTTTTTTTTTTTTGAACGAGATGGGAACTCCTCCTCCTTGCATGTCCACAGTAAAGTCTGGGTCCTATGATGGAAACCAGATGTGCAGCAATCCAGAAATGCTGAAGGCTCGTCAAGATATGTCAGTCTGCAAACAAATATATGTACTATTGAAAAATATTGATAACCAATACACTTACTCCCCCTGAATGTAAGTTCGGATGTCTATCATTCTCCGACGTATTGTTATCACCTATAGCAAAACGCGAAAGTCTACAGTGCTAGTAACATCAAGTGTTACTCCCCCTTAGTTCATGCTTTCATTCATTTTTCAATATACGCGCATGCATTTTTCTCCCCTTATGACACTGCTTTGTCAAAGACCAAGCACTGACCGAAGTCAAGCTATCAATATTTCTCCCCCTTTTTGTCAAAAATAATTGACAAAGGGTCTCGAAAATATCTGGGTACGAGATAAATGTTCAAGTTCAGAGAACTCGATTCAACATATAAGAATGATCGCAATCACACGGGTCAACATTTCGACAAGTTACACAAAATATATATATATATATATATATATATATATGATTAGCTCAAGCAACCTGTCAGGAAATACAAAAGATATAAGCATATAACAATTATATTCCCTATATATTCCACAACCACGCTCCCCTAAAGATATATTTCTATTAAGCGCAAGTTCACAAAAGAACTCTCCCCCGTTGGTTGTCATTCCCTCGGACATGAGAACAACGGAACAGTCTTTACCAGAGAAAGACTTAGACTTGGTTTTGGGTTTTCGAACACGTCTGTAGTCAAACTAGATTATACCAAAACCATTGATTTATGCGTATACTATAACTCCTAGTCAAAAAGACACAAGGATATCCAATAGTATTGTGACTAGCATACAATCCATATCCTCCTTACATAGTTATACTTATACCTGCAACACAAATGTTAGTACAAACATAACAACCACAAACATAAGGAGGCCGATAATATCAAGATATTAAACAATAAAAATCAGCTCCATGGGAGATAAAAGAATTATCTTGATAACCTGCAACATACATCTAAAATAGATTTGGAATTATTAATTCAATGTTGCATTCGAAACTCACGTACTATTTAGGTTTTCTGATTTTCTAGTTTTTATATTTTTCAGACAATTGATTCGAAACTGCGTGACCTGTTACAACATACACACATATATTTTTAATTTTTAATTGATTTTTCATGGAAAAATTTCGAATCATACGCAAGTAAATAACAATAATTTTTATTTTAAACCAACTATTCATAAACAGAATCGAAATATGCGTAAGAAAATACTAGTTCTTAATTTATTGTATCATGGTTTTGAGAACAAATATAGACCATTTTTGCTGCAATTAGAAAAGTTCATTCAGATTTGGACACAGAATTATGTCCTTCAGTTTTAGCCTTGAACAATTCTCCTAGAAGATAGACTTGCTGATTCATAATTGTATCTTGCATCTGAACAGTTTTAGTGAAGCAATCAGCGAAAACACGCTTTGCTCCCATGCAGTAGCAGATTGTTCTACAAACATGTTGTTTCTCTGTTCCAGTTCTTCCTTCTTTGCAGCATGGTACCTTTTTCTCTTGTTTTTACCAACAGGTTTCTTATCATCAAGAGATAGATCAGTGATACCGTTGGAGACAGATACAGCATTAGGAGCATTAGAGGTAGAAGATACCAATTCCGGATTCATGGTAGTCTTGAGAGAACTCTCACACACCATTTATACTTATAGTATCAAAGATATATAAATATTTCCAGGAATATCTCAAAAGGATTTTCGAAACTAATCAGCAAATATTTTCGAACTTTTCTTTTAAATACAAGATAATTTTTCGAAACAGTTTTTCCAAAAATAGATGATTCAAGATATTTTATCACAAATATATTTTAAATTTTTTTCGAAAAGTACATGGAGGATTCTTTTATTAAATGCACAAAATTTTATT
>JAJJMA010237550.1:2866-25632 GCA_023529015.1 Papaver nudicaule
GCTTCATGGATGCGAGACACGTATTCCGAAGGGTTTTACCCCCTACAACAATGGTGCAAACAATGCTGATCAGAACAACAACAATGGTGCAAACAAGGCTGAAGATTATGTATACTTTCAGTTCGTGAAAAAACATGCTCTCGGATTGTCGCGGATTTCAATGGAAAACTTGGTGAATGAATTGAAAAGTCAAATCAAGATAAAGAAAGCGAGAGAGAAATTTCTTCAGTTGATGGCTGATCATACTCCTGAGTTTGATCTATGGTTAAGCCAAAGGGAGGCAAGGAAAATCAGAAAGATGGGTGGTGATGATCATTATGGGAGGAGAAGTGAAACTGAAGAAGAAAGTGAAGAAGAGGAGAATCAAGGTCAAGTAGCAATGGAAGAAAGTGAAGAGGATACAACATCTGAAGATGAAAGAGATCGTCAGAAAGAAAGGGAGAGACTTTTCCGTCTGTATTGGAAGGAGAAAACCCAATACCCTGCGATTTTTGCTAGAACTATGCTTGAACCCTTATCTGATGAGAAGCAGGAATCTGAGGCGTCTGAAGAGTTGGAGGATGAGGATGCAGAGGAAAATGAAGAAGAAGATGATGAAAGGAAAGGCTATGGGACTCCTGCTTCTAGTGCTGATGATGATATTGATCCTGAGGACTATTACCACATGATGGGAGATGATGACTCAGATCATGGTGCCGAGGATGATGACTAAATTCCCTCGTTGTAGACCATATCTGTAAATCTTCATCAATTTTGTTATCTTCGAGAGAGGTTTCAATTTATTGAAGCTTGAAGAAAAATCCTCTCGAAGACGGCTAATTAGGTAGTAGTAGTAGTCTTTGTCTCTTCTTGTCTGCTCAGGTTGTTATTTATCGGTTTTAAGTGTTCATGTTTTTTGGTGGTTGGTGGTTTTGGGGAAAGTTCAGGTGTTATGTTGGTGGATTTTGGGAAAAGTTCAGGTTGTTTTGGAGATTTTGGGCTATGATGCGAAGTAGCCCTTGTTAACTGGTTGTAAATGAATATCTTTAATGGAACTATTTTGTTAATGTAATGAATATGAATATCTTTGTTTTTTGTTTTAATGATTGAAAGTGGGGATGAAAGTCTGAATGATTAACAAACAAAAGATTGAAAGTATTGAATATGATTTTCACTGATAAGAATTGAAGAAAGAGTGAGTGATTTTCAGATAAGGAAATGGTGATTTTATAGAACACTAGCACTAGGCAATGTTATGTACTCTATGGTACTCCTGCTTTAAGTGCCAAATTACATGGAGCCAAAATTCTAGAGCCAGAATTCTGGTTGAAGAATTTCAAACAACCAATAAACAGATGGAATGTAGGTAGATTTCTCATAGGGTTGCTGAGTTTATAGACACTAGTACTAGGCAATGTAATGTAGTCTGGTGGTAAACGAGATTTTGTCCTTAACTGAAAGGGATTCGGCACCATAACACTAGCACTACATTGCTCAATATAGTATTGTGCAGTTTTGTATTGTTATTGCTCAATATAGCACTAGGCAATGTAATGCTCTCTAGCTCTATAATCAATTGGGATACTTGTTTTTCTGATTCTGCTTTTCTTAGCTTGTATTCTGCAATAACATATCTACATTCTATCATCTAATAAATTCTCTTCCTAAATTTCAACAAATCCAACTCTATATGCAATAGAGTTATAAGACTGCTGGTGAAATAGATAAAGGAAATAAGCAGTTTTCAGTTTCAGAGTGTTATCATAAGTCTATGGAGGCTGTAATGTTTTTGCTTATGAATAACTAGTTGGCTGTAATGTTTTAGATTTTCTGTATGATTTTTTTGGTGCCCATGAACTTAAAACACATCTACATTTCTAATGACAATCAACAAACGCAAAAATCAGACAAATCAGCAAAAATCCTACAACAGCAAACGGATCTGAGAGATTCAGACCTTCAATACTCATAACCAGAAATTTAATCATTGACACTCAATGGTTTCGACTATAGATGTTGTAAATTTCCAATTCAAAGGGATACAAGTGAAATACCTTAACCAATAGAGCATCGTCAGATCCAAAATTTGAAATCAGTTTCAATCCTTCTATAAGAAATCGACTAAACTCAAACCAGTTTCCAAATCGATATTTCATAGAAGATTTGATTGATTCAATGATGTTGATGAAGTTCCCGCACGCTAAATCTCACTGTGCTCGACGAATTTGGCCGTCAAAATCGACGTCGACAGGGAAAGAAACTGGTGATAGAAAGAATCCGGTGGAGAAAAAGAAACCAGCGAGAGAAATGAGTGGATGTGGCAGCTTAAGTTGTTGGTGTTGGACATACAGCTGAGCTAATTCAGAAATAATAAATGGTTTGATAATTTTTCTTTGATTTTCTTTTGGGTTTTCTTATTTTCGGATCTGTGGTATTAAGTTAATCCGTTGAAATAAAAATCTGGTTCTGTTACGATGCTGGGGTTGAAATTTCATCAGCCCAAAAGTGGGGCGGGGAAAAGAAAAGTCGAGGCTAACTTAGGAAGTGCACCCAAATATTGAGGGTAGGCGGGTAATTGCACCAACAAAAACACGGAGCACTGTAACAAATCGCATTTTCAGTAACCATTGAAGACGTTACGAGCTTCCCAACAGCGTATGCGCGTTGCTGAAATGCAAACCGTGACTAATGCTGTTGTTGGTAAAAACTGGAATTCGTGTAGTGGTGGGATCACAAGTGATCGGTCCAACTCAAGATAAATCTTGGCAAATCCCCTGGATGGATTATGGACCAGCTCGACGGTTATTAATAACGTACTTCTTGTGTTTGCTTTAATTATATAATCAGAGAATATAATGCGGAAAGTAAAGCACACAAGACACCAGAGATTTTTTTAACGAGGAATCTACGACCTGTAGAAAAACCTAGGGACATCGTCCAGATTGAACACCACATAGTACTAACTGTCTACAAACACTATCCTACTATAAGACTTCGATCTGGAATGTAGCAGAGACCAACTCAAGCCCTCCAAGCGAACTGGCTACTGTCGCACTCCTTACGTCTCTAGATTCCCCACAGATCGTCATGCACTTGATTCCCCTAGCTGACATCCTTTACAGGCCTAGGAGTTTCTTTAACCGTTGTTAAAGGCTTATGTCAACAATACCGTCTTTGCAACCTTAATTGCTGAGTGTATGTTTGAAGTGTCCTCTTCAGTTTGACATACACAAAGTTACTTCCTTCGGATTGCTGCAGGTCATACGGAAATCTACTTACAAGCGGGGGCTGACAAGTAAACCGAGTAAACTATGCCCAACTTGTCTCTACCTCAGTTGTAAAAAGAATCACTTAAGAAACTTATACAACCGGAGCTAACTAGGTCTTACAACACTGAGTGCAACCGTGCGTTGCTTCTTTCAACCTTGTATGTAACGTGTCAGTTCTTGAATGGCCTTATTGCAGAAGAGAAGGACCGTAGAACAGACAAGAACGTGATCAGGATACCAAGGTTACAGGTTAATCTGATAACAACCACAGAGGTACGTTATCGCCTACCTGTGCTTTCCAACTCTCAAGAGAAGTCTTTATAGTCGTTAGGTAAATCCCACAGAGAAACTGCTACCTAATAGAGGATGACTATACCACAACAAGCTTACATCGAAGTGCAAAGAGTTTACGATCAATTCCAAAAAGAAACTTCACGTATGCTTGATGCTTGTGGTTTTCGTTCTTTAACCCTCTATTTTTAGCACTCAATAAGGTAGGTTGCTTAGGAATAAAGAAACTAGTTTCTTAACCTACAAGTTAGCAAGTGCCCGTGTAAAGGAACCCGTTACTTGGCTTGCACACAAAGAAACCCTAGATTTATCTCAACTGGAAATCTTTAAACATTAATCTGCCAAGTGTTTTGTTAGCTCAAAAACACTTCATGATAGAGATCCAACAGACCAGAGATAATCTTTATCTCATTGACACATTGAGATTCGTCAGATGGACCATAGAAGATATTCTGATAAGCTCAAGTCCAACTAAGAGATAAAGGAGTCAGAAGTATAATCCGCGTGAAATTTCCAGAAGAATATTCACTTGGACGGTTCGTGAACCGTCCGACTGGATTCCGGCCAAATTCATCGAATATGTGGTTCACGTACATGTACGTGTATAGATTGACTTTTTGGGACTCAGAAGAAAATTTCGGAGTCACTGTTTACGAACCGGTTCGTGAACCGTCGTTGCCCAGATTAGGGTTTAACTGGATCCGCTGGAAGTTCTGGGTTTGGCCAGTACTTAGACGTGTTATTACTCCCTCAGCTATAATCCTCTAGAAGTTCTCGGCTGGGCCAGTACTTAGACGTGTTATTACGCCCTCATCTATAATCCTCTGGACTCTGCTCTAGAGTACTCCTTTAGATTCATCTGTTTCCCACATGTGATTTGCAAGCAAACCATTGCACAGGAAAGGGCATCGAATCTGTCTCATGCATCTTGTAAGCTTAGTATTGTGGGAACAAATACTAACATAACTCATGGTTATGTAGACAAGAATACAAAATCTCAATCGCTATAACACTACTAAAGTAGCCGACTATTTCGAAAGATAGAATAAGTAGAATAAAAGAATTTTCATATAAGTCATAACTCCTACTAACCTTTTGCCAATGAAGAATATTCAATGTCTTCTGTATAATCACTGTCTTCGTCTTCAAGGTCTCTACTACTTTGTCTATATCCCAATTCTGAAATCTAAACTCTAGTAGGCTAAATCAAGAATTGTGTTTTGATACCTAAAACTAACAACCAGCTTGACATACCAACGCTAGTGGGTTTCACCGGACAATACCCTAAACACTAAGGATATCATTAGTGGTTTGACCCGCTATTTGGTTGTTGTCCATAAGGTTGTAGTCGTCCGATTGGAGGTCGGGTAGCGATAGTCTTCACGAAGGATTGTGTAGTGTACAGGGAAATCTATTGTCTAGTTTGGTTAAGGGGGCGAACAATTGTTGTGGGGTGTCTAATGGTTTGGTTTTAGTTAGCTCTTGTTGTGAGTCGCACTTGGTGCAAGTGAGTCATGTCCTATATATTGTTGGTGAAAGTCAGTGTAATGTTTATCAAAAATAATAATCAAAAACCTCTTCTCTCTCAAATTCTTCTCTCTTCGTCCCTCAAAACTTCCCTAATCTCTATCTTAGAGATTTCTGAGTAGCGTCTGAGCATCCTTTGTAGTGTCATACACTACAAATGGTATCAGAGCACTCTTTCCTGTGACCGTGATACTAACATGCAATTTGATGGAATTACCAGAAAACTTGATGAGTTTTCGAAGCAATTACAAGATCTTCGAGATAAACCTTCACCTGTTGTTGATGGTGGTTTTTGGCGACGAGGTCACAGGAGTAATTTTACATCAATTTCTGGCATCCTGGAATAGCGCGAGATAAGGTATGAATTTATTTTTACAGTAGGGATAAGATATTTGGTTTGCCGTTAGCCATATTTTAATATCTCGCGACCCTAGCCTAGTAGCATGGTCCATATCCCTGACTTACGTATTAAAATACCTATGCATGCGCATTAGCCTAGCTCATGCTAGAGCCAAAACCCTAGGAGTACACGGCATTGGCAATGCCTAAAATTCCAACACGCCAACACCTTGGCCACGCCAATACTTGGCCACGCCTAAAAAACCTAGCTACGTCAAAGCCTTGGCCACGCCCAAAACGTGGCCACACCTAAAACTCTACCACGCCAATACTCCATGCCTATATATTATCCACGGCCATAACTTGGCCAGGTCTAAACTTTGGCCAAGCCTAAAGTTTGGCCACGCTTATATCTTGGCCACGTCCTAAACCTGGCCACACCTATACTTTGTCCCCGCTTAAACTTTGGCCAAGCCTAAAGTTTGGCCACGCCTAAACTTTGGGTACCCATGGCGTTGGCCTCGCCTCATCTTTGGATGCTCACGCATCTTCCCTTGCCTAATCCCTGGAGGCCCATGATTCTCCCCTGCCTTAAGTTTTGGATATCCATTATCTTTAGCACGCCTCAACTTTGGATGCCCACGTTTATTACCTTGGCCAAACTCTTGGGGGTCCAAGATTATGTCTTGGCCAAATATTGGAGGCCTCATAATCGTGCTCTCGCCTAATTTATGGGGGCCTTATAGTTGGCTCTCGCCTAATTTGTGGGGGTCTTAATGTTTTCCCTCGTTTGTGCTTATGGAGGCCCGTGATTGTCCTCTTCCTCTCACGGCTAGCCTTGCCTCCTTTGAGCTAGGGTTTACCTATTCCTAGCCTCCCCCTACTTATGGGCCTCACTGATCCAAATCCTAGAGGATTATGGATTTTATTTAGTCCATAATACTCTAGTTTCCTAATCAAATTCGGAAATCTGGCAGTTCAGCTCACGTATTTCTTCATGGCGTGATTTTTAGAGCCCAATCCGTAAGGAATTAGAAGGCGCTTCCTTCACGAAATATTTTCCTCTGTGAATTTCCTATAACATACTAAAAATTCAGATTTTTACCTAATATAGGCTGTCCTGGGCGATTTTACTAATGGACAACACGCAAACTGTACAGAAATCTGAAAATAACATAAATGTTATGGCTTGTCCTTCGTGACCTATGCCTAACTTCTTAATAAGATTATTATACCATGCAATATGGCTTATTATAATTATTGTGGCCTATCTTTAGGTCTTATATTGGCAATGCTTATGCATTCTTGATGATGGCTACGCCGTGATAGCATCATTCGTCTGTTTTTCCTGATTATGGACTTGCTTCCATAAATCAGTGCTATAATTCTTAATCATGGCTCATGACTATGACTTATATTATTTTAGGCATTCATATGTCTTTATTATCCAGGGAATTGGTGCATTACATGCCACAAACTAATTTCCCTTATTTTTGGCAAACTGAAAGTCGTGTTTACCCGACTATTGCCACAGAGAGTTGCTGAAATACTCTCGGTCTAAATGGCGATTGCATAGCTCAATCCTTAGACTTATCTTATCTTATCTAATGGCGGTTGCTAGCTCAACCCTTAGATTCATTTTATCTTATCTAACGGCGGTTGCTAGCTCAACCCTTAGATTTATTCCATTAGGTTTAAATGGCGATTGCCCGGCTCAATCCTTAAACCTAATCTTAAAGAGATATTCAAAGCTTATCGCTTAATCTCTATCTTATCGCAAAGTCCTAAGCTTATCAGTAATTGATACGACTTGCACTAGTCAACTTTGACTTAACAAATAAACAAATCTTACGAGAATCAAGATTTAGTTACATGGGGGGGTATTCTTTTAGGGTTTTGGTTTGGCGGTCTACGGCACGTGTGATTGCAACGGCACAATCACTTAACGGGAAAGATAACTAGGTCGTGTGAACGTTGCTGAGAAGATGGGATAAGGTAGTGGGTTGTTAGTCTTCCCTAATATTAGGCGTAAGACTCTTAACAACTGACCCCACTCTTTCCTCACTCCCACTCTTCCACTACTTCCACTTCTTACGAGATTAGTTGAGAATATATTGCTATAAATAGGTCACTCGACCATTTGGGGAAAGATATCAATCTCGATCCCAATCTCATTCAAGATAAGTTTAACAAATTCAGTGCAAGTATAATCAAGTCTATCTTATCGATAATTGATTAACTCTTCTCATTCAGCATTTATTATCTAGTGAGAACTGAATATTCATCCTTATCTAGCAATAATCATAGCAATTCTCTGATCTCATCTTTCTCTGCTTCCCTCCCTAAACCAACCCTAAAATCCTCTTCTTGTAGCTGAAGCAATACTCGAACGACCATTTCTTGGTTTAGGCGAGTCTTGTTCGATCTTGACCTCTCGAATTCATCACAATCTTTTATTACATCATCACACTTCATACTTTACCCCTCAGATTCCTTTATTTGTTTTATACCTAAAACACATGTATTCGTTGATAAGATAGCAACATCAATTAAAGCAGCAATGAAATCACCTGAAGAAAAAATTGAAGCGACAATGAAATCACATGGAGAAAGACTGTTAAAGAAGTTGGAACAAGTAATTGAAGGAAAATTTGGTTGTCTAGTTGTTGATTCAGTAACAGTTCTTGAATCCAGATCTGAAGATATTGAAGCCGAAGTTTCAGATTCGAAGATTTTGAAGAATGAAATTGATGGTAATTGGGAAGCTTCGGTTATCTCCAAATCATCATTAAATGTCACTCTCCAATCTTCAACTCCTATTAATTCTTCAGATTCAGCAAGAGGCAAAGGTCGAGAGCTCATTACAGATGATAACCTAAATCCAATTCCGCCTTACTTCTTCAATTATATGAGGTTGTATTTCATCTCACACATAACTAGAACTATTTCTATAGGTGTTGTGTCAATTAGTTATGATTTTGCTCAAGTTGATAGAGGAAAAGAGTTTGGTGAATCTATTTTTGTGGATCGATACATTGGTGGTTTTGTTTATGAGCTAAAGTCTGGATATATTTATTTCTTATATTTGTTGATTGGGAATTTGAATGAGTTTCTGTGTGTTAATGATGGTGTTATCTATACTCGGTGTTGTTCGATCGAGGAGGGAGTAAGGTTCTTCCATCGATTTATTATGAGAAATCTGTTATTCAACTAATTCAAATGATTGGGTATAGATCAGATTCTTGGTTTGTACATTCCATTTTTTTTTTTTTGAGAGTTAATGATGCTGAAATTGAAGTTGGTAGCAAGCTGTTTGCTAAAGATGCTAAGAGAAATATTATTTTTGGTAGTTGAAATTGCAAAGACACTAATACCGAGGGGTCGAATGGTTGCAAGTGGAGAATGGATTTGAATAATGGTAAAGTTAATTATCTCCTGCACATGGAAAAGGTATATCTGAATTCAGTCAATAAAGATGTTAAATACTACATGATGTTGATTCTTTCAGATGGGTTTACATATCATTGTCTGGTGCTTAATGTCTCAGTTTCTATCCTTGTTATAGTTCATTCTTGTCTCTCGAGGATAGACATTATTCTTCATGTGTTGTTGTTGGATGTGGAAAATGGAAAACGGGTTAATCAAAGTGTAAGAACCCGTTATTCATCAATTGGAGGAGTAACTTCACAAGTGATTAAAGCCTTAGGATCAGAAGGTGAAGTTGTTGGAATTCAGGTTTATCCTCTTATGGTGATTGACACACTTGTTGGAAGTCATTTTGAACATCTTGAAATGGGTATCTTCTTGCATTTCGCATTTCTTGCATCCAAGATATGTGGTAGACTTATGACATTACTGCATTATTAGAGTTATTTGCACATGCTTTGCTTCACAGAGTACCTTACTTCAAACTGCAGATAAGTGAGGAGTATGCATTCTATGTGCCTTGTATTTAATTATGTGGGATGGTGTGCAAGGAAAATGGTGGAATATGTGTGGATAGAAATTCTTGCGAGGACAATAAAATTACTACTCAATCTCTCAGAACTTCACATTTCAAAGTTGTTGCGGCTGGTAGTCATTTTGAGGTGGGGGGTCACATCTTTTGCTACATGCTATGTGAGTATGGGAAACAATACGGTCTGTATATGGATTTTAATTGAACTTCCTGGAGCACCTAAATCTAAGGTTTGTGGTGGTGATGAAGGGTGTCTTGGCTGGATAGGAGTCCTTGTAAGAATGGTGAGAATTCAGCCCGTGCTCACTGTGTTTCTCAAGGGAAATGTGTTGTGTTTGGTGGACTTGGAAAGGAAAGAGTTTTAGTTGCCTCTTTACTACAAAGAATACTGGAAGCTCTCGAAGAAAAGATTTAGAAGAGTGGAAAGTACACCCACCAGAAATGATAGAAGTTGGAATTTTTCAAGGAATACTGAGTTCCAAGTCAGCCAGTTGGTGAAGCTTACTTATGATTGTCAGTCCAAGACTCATGAGAAAGAGTTGAGCTACAGGTTAGCTCATCAACTCCTGGGGCTGAAAAGAGATTCCGATGTTGGTAGTCCTACTAAAATTCTTGAGCAGCTAGCGGTTCACTCATGGTGTACTTCCAAGTGTCAACTGTTAAGAATTAGTGAGAGGCTGGAGCAGCTATATCATCCAGTGTTGTGCAAGGTAAAGTGATGCAGTTTTAGGGTTGCTAGAACGTAGAAATATCGAATCGAATAGAAATAACGAATAGAACAGGAGGAAGAACACTAAAGAACGTAAGATAAATCAAGTCTAGGTTAAAAACCCAACACTCTCCATAATCCGCAGATTATAATCGATTAAGAATCGTTAATAAGAATAATATCAAAGTCTAAATCTCAAAGAATACCTAATAGCCTATTTATACTAACACAAAACCCCTAGGAAAAGAAACCTAATAAAGACTAAAACACCCTCTTAAGGAAGGAAACTAGTAAAACATTCCGCAATTGAAATCATCTCAATTTAGGCACAATATGCTCCTGCATCAATCACCCCAGGTTGAAACGAAGCTCGACTCCTGACGAGCGTCTTCATAACTTCTAGCACCCATGTACAATGTCCAATAGTCTTGACCACATTCACTTCTTTCATTTCTTTGCCAAGCAACAACTATATAGATCAGTAGACAACAAACAACGTATGATATCTCGTTTGCTTTCCCACGATCAAACACAAAGCCAGTAGTTCTTGAGATCCTAAAATCCATTAGATAACACTTGTAACATATGAGATCCTTATTGTCTTCCCACGATCAAAAACAAAACCCATAGGTTTTATGAAAACATTGTTCAATGCGACACATGATATCCCATATACTTTGCCACGATCAAACATGACAGTCGTGTCAATATTGAACAACACCTCGACTTGATCCCCATGTTCAGATTCAGCAAATAACAACATCTGGTCCAAGCTAGCTATTAAACCCTGCCAAGCAAGCAACCAAATTCTCCTTTTTTCTTGTAATTCTTTATGCCGTAGATTACCATTTGCTTCCATTGTATACCTTCCACTAAACTGACTAATGGTTCCAGTAATACTCTTATAGAAGATCCCAAAAGCCTTTTTGAGTGCCATATAATACAGAGAATAACCGTTAAAACAATTGCCCACATATGATATGAACTCTCGGTGCAACTCCTTATTCACTAAAACTAATTTGTGCAAACCAGCCATTACTCTTTTTACAGAATCTAAACAAGTAATTCTAGCGAATAGGCTAAACATCCTTGTCTGCGCGTCCACCCTGTCATCTTTAAGCAAAACATAACAATGAAACTGCTCTTTCTCAAACAGTTGGCTCACATACTCAGAAAACAACTCATTTTCAACCTTCTCCAGTAACCTCTTCTCTCTGCATATGTTCTGGAGACGAATAACTTTGTTGTTATTCCTTATCAAGTGCTCCTTGTTCTTTAGCATGTATTCTGCCCATGAATCTTTTAGAATCAAGTTGGAAATGTAATGAGAACAATAAGCAATAATCTCTTCTCGTGTATGACGAGTAATTTCTTCTCGTTCTTGATAAACCTCTTTCTGATTAGCATCTGGTGTATCAGTGTACTGCCCACTCTTGTTAACTGTTTCATTCAAAACCAATAGTTGTTCTGGATTTTCGGTAACATGAGTCACTAATTGTTTGTTCGCATCTAACTCTTCATGAACAACATCCACCGTTAGGGCTACAGTCAGCACTATAAGCCAAAAGGTAACCAAACTCTCCAAGAGAATGGACACTAACCTTATCCATTGTCTAATATATAACTTGCTTGACGAGATATTCTCCGGCCTTTGTTTTTGCAGAAGGTTGTAGAACCTCACTGCTTGTAACAAACAAACTTGGTCAAGACCAAGTTTTTCTGAAAGAAAAACAGTGTTCAACACGCATTCCCTGTGTGTTGCACCCTTTGTTGAGCTGAGATATAGAAATAATATCTCAATGTCGCTTGTGACTGGAGCATACCTTACATACCTTCTGTTAACGATATCATAATGCTTGAATGAAGATATAACTCCATCTTGGTGTGTCTTGATTATACCATCTGTACCAATTACCATCTTGATAAGAAACTCCTCAAAGTTTGTTTCAATCGTTCTTGTTAACGTGAGTTCAGTCATCTGACTCATCTTCTGTTTTATCGACCTTCCTCGATCAAAAACAAAAGCCACCATTTTCTTCTTAGTGATGGTTTTCTTACACATTTGATTACTGGCTGCATCCTCGCACTTCCAACTACTCTTGGATATAGTTTCATTAGAAATAGATAGCTGATCTAGAACAAAGTGCTTGATACACATTGATGTTACACCCATCGAAGCATAAACAACTCTGTTGACACAATACAATAGAGCATATTGCTTTACAGTTACAATGATAGTATTCTGTATAACAGAACACATGATCACTCCTCCCTCTCCTTGGCTTCGTCATGCTTCCTTGTTAGTAGTCAACTCCCTGACCACCAATTTTTGTTTAACATTTGACAATAAGCAATTTGTACACAGAGCCAAATCAAGCTTATTGGCTACTAAAGTTACACAACGACAGATGTTCCAATAGAGATCCCAATAAACATATGTTACATCTTCCGCCCATATTATCCTCTCGGTGTTCGAGAGAATTCGACCACGAAATCTACTCTTATAATTTTCCTCAAGTATTTTCTTGTGACAACTGAATGTTTTCTCACGCAAGTTAGAGCTAACATTTTCTGCGATACGTGGTATTGCAATGCTAACACAGTTTAATAATTCTAGGACAGACGGTAAGATATTATTTTCAAACGCAGGTGTAATTAGATGTTCAGTTGTCCATCCAATACCTTTTGGTGTAGACAGTTGCACAAAAGTTTCTGCCATGCGTGATACTGCAGTACTCGCACAGCTTGTAAAATCTTCCACTATAATATTCATATCTTATGTCACCATACTCCTCCCCTTGTTATAGAAATTCGCCCACGAATTTTACCGGTACAATTCTCTCTACAAGTTCCTTTACTGCTAAACTCTTCTTTTTAGCTTATAAAAATCTGCCCTCCAATTAGGATTATTGTAAACAGAATGACATATATTCGCGGAATACTTACAGTGCTTGTGTCTTCCCCGCTAAAAGGAGCAACACAATCTGCTGTGAGCATAACTTCATTGTCCGGGTATGTATCATAGATTGGTGGTAAGTCCCAATCTACAACGACTTCATCTTCTTCACTCTCACATGTTGAGAATGGTGTTTTCACATGATCGCATGTCTATGAAAAAGACATTCATCGACAATTGCATACTCATCTTCTTCAGAATCTCCTTCTGGTGAATCTAAAGGGTTTTCTTGGCTTTCCGGCATCACCACTAGGGTTACAGCACTCTTCCGCTCCAGTCTTTCTAACTGTCGCCACAAGTATTCCAACTTGTTTTCAATCTCCAGCCAGAGCAACCGTTGCGATATGTTCTCCAACATGAATCTTAACTCATACATATCTGCTTCGTTTTCTCTATCTCTACCACCACCTCTTCTTCCACCAATCGTAGAACCTAGGGTTTGTTGTGGTCTTTTGTTTCTGGCGCCAACTGATGCAGTTCTAGGGTTGCTAGAACGTAGAAATATCGAATCGAATAGAAATAACGAATAGAACAGGAGGAAGAACACTAAAGAACGTAAGATAAATCGAGTCTAGGTTAAAAACCCAACACTCTCCTTAATCCGCAGATTATAATCGATTAAGAATCGTTAATAAGAATAATATCAAAGTCTAAATCTCAAAGAATACCTAATAGCCTATTTATACTAACAAAAAACCCCTAGGAAAAGAAACCTAATAAAGACTGAAATACCCACTTAAGGAAGGAAACTAGTAAAACATTCTGCAATTGAAATCATCTCAATTTAGGCACAATATGCTCCTGCATCGTCAAGACTGTGACTCAAATAGCACTTCTAGCAATATATCCTCAACACAGAATTCTAAAGTTGAGGAGCCATTTCATTTTGGAGATTCAAATGTGACTGCAGCATACAATGAAGTTAGCAAGTTTTCTGGGGTTTCAACCGTTTTTTACAGGCACATGACAAAACAAGCATGCATTACAGCTCAATATTGTTTCCTTGAGGACAAGGATAATTTGGAGGAATGGGCAGTACATCTATGGGTTATCTACTTGTTAAGGGCAAGTAGTAAGATTAGTCACACCAAGGGATTTTGGTGCACTTCAGGGTGGTCATGTAGTGTTGATGAAAGCTAGCATACATCAAGTTTTGGCTCAGTTATTTTCTGGCACCTTGGTATTTCTCGTCACCAGTTGCAACCATTGGGAGATTATGATGTTTGTGTTGATCGATTTCTTCAGGAATCTTATGAGACAGAAGATTATTCTTGGAACTTAATATATACCCTTATGATAATTTTCGCATCTGCAAGGAATGCCTTCAATCCTTCAAGAACGGTTTTTTTTATTGTTTTATCCACTGTTTGCATTGGAAATGTATGGGAGCATTGCTAGTCCAGGAAATATCATTAAGGCATCTCTGAATTCAGTTTGTTGCAACCGACTGTCAGAGTTCACTGTTTACTACACCATCCTGGAAATTGCACTTGTCACTATAAAGAAGGATGTGTGATATATCTTAGAATACAACCTGGAAATCTGGAGTTCAAAAGCGAAAAAAGAGGACGACCTAGTGGTTGGTAATTTCCAGCAACTGAATTCATCCTTAACCGAGAAACTCCATTGCAGCAGCATCTTGAAGGTTGTTATTCTGGGCAGAAATGGAACCATGTCCATGACTGACGTTACCAGTAATTCTTTTGTTAGTAAGTACCAAGCTGTGTGTTCTGAAGCTAGTGGGACTTTTTCCTTTATACTTAGAGGAATAAGCATAACGGAGATAAGCTTGCTGATTGTTACCACAAGCACCATTACCAAGTTAATTCCTACTGTTCACATGAAGAATTTCAGTTTTTTATGGACCCTGATGACGAGGCTTGTCAATGTCACATTTTCCACTGTGTACGGGGTACAAGGAGTTGCAGTCGCTGGGGATCCCATTGATCTATCTCATTTCATATCCTTGAGGACAAGGATAATTTGGAGGAGTGGGTATTGTAGTATACAGGGAAATATGTTGTCTAGTTTTGTTAAGGGGGCGAACAATTGATGTGGGGTGTCTTATGGTTTGGTTTTAATTAGCTCTTGTGAGTAGCACGTGGTGCAAGTGAGTCATGTCCTTTATATTGTTGGCGAAAGTAAGTGTACTGTTTATCAAAAATTATAATCAAAAACATGTTCTCTCTCAAATTCTTCTCTCTTCTTCCCTCAAACTTCCTAATCTATATCTTAGAGATTTCTGAGTAGATTTTGAGCATCCTTTGTAGTGTCGAACACTACATATTATGGAGCAATTCTTAAGGAAGACAGTAAAGGACGTTTGTTTCTCTAAGGAAGTACATATGCGTGATCACCTTGCTGTGGTTGGAGGCGCGGGAATACTGAGGGGGAATCTTTGTGACTAATAGTCGTATTAGGGTCATATTGTTTACACCAACTAGTCCGACGTCTGAGAGTAGGTGTGCTGGCGGTTTAATTCTTAAGAGTATTCAAAGCTGGACGAGGTCCCAGGGTTTTTATACGAGTATGTAGTTTCCCCGTTAACAAAAATCTTGTGTGTGTTATTTTGATTTTTATAATGTTCTGTTATTTACTGTAAGCAATAATATATACTTTATTCCGCAAAGGGAAAGATTTGGTGGTGTACTCAGTACCATCGTCTTTTTAGGTTCAACTGAGGAATGCTCTGACAATTAAGGAACATTTTAACCATTTAAAAAAAAGGGTTAATAGAGAATTTATTAAATTCCTCCATATGCTAGCCCCAAATTAATAAAATTGGCTCAATGTGGCCACGCGATTTACAACCATGTAGTTAATCCCTACGTTCCAACAATAAACCATTATTTTCCCACTTGTCTCCACTCGTTTAAAAGTGTCGTAAAAAATCTTTTGTTTGGCTTTATAAAGATCAAATTATTAATAAAACACCATGTCTATATCAAAAGATTATATCATAACCCACAATCATGTTAAGAATGATGCCTCTAACATTCTACAAATAAAAAAGACTAGCACTAAATGATAAGTATTTAGGCTTTGCTTCTTCATATGAGCAAAGTTCAGTCATTCACTTCTCTTTTAGATAAATACAAAGATAGAATGGCTAGATGGAAAGGTAAATTTCTAAGTAATCCTGGTAGAACTATGCTCACTTAATCAGTACTAGGTAGTATAAACACCCATCACATGGTTGTTTTTCCTTTACCTAAAGATATTACTGCCAAGATGGATTCAGTACAGATGATATTTTGGTGGAACAAAAAAGAAGGTAATGTAGGTGTTTTTCTTAATATGGTCTGAAGTTGCACAACCAAAACAACTAGTAGGTATGAATATCAAACAGTCAGGTATCCTTAACAAAGCTTTACTTGCAAAACTAGCTTGGAGAATGATTCATTCTCCTAATGATCTTTGGGTGAAAATCCTAAAAGGTAAGTATTTTCCTAACTCAAACCCCCTATATAATCCTAACTCTGATGGAGGCTCATGGATATGGAGGGGTATTTGTGAAGGTATTGAAATTGTTAAGAAGTATGCATGTTGGGAAGTATGGGATGGTACAGAAACCTCTATATGGGGTGACACATGGGTACCCTCTATAAGTACTAAAATGAACACAAGATTATATTCTGCTAGTATGTCATACGTTTCTCAACGCATTGATGCTGACACTAAAACTTGGAATGTCCAGGTACTTAATGCTTTGTTTGATTAGAATACTGTCAGACAAATAAAGGAAGTTAGAATTCATTTAACGACACTTATTGTCTCAGGTGGCAGCCAAATTCCAATGGGTTATTCATTATTAAGTCAGCTTACAGGGTCATACAGAATGGCACAAACCAAACTGATGTTTTAAATGTTCACCCTACTATCCAGTGGTCTTACTTATGGAAGATGAATTTACCTAAAAATATACTTTATTTTTTGTCGAAATGTATTAATAACTGCTTATCTACTGATGTTAGAATGCACAGGTTCAAATCTATTATTGACGTTAGCTGTCCTTTTTGTAGCATGATGAATATAATATGCAACATATATTCATTGACTGCAACTTAAATAAGAGTGTCTAGAACAGTATTGACCCTTACTTAGGAGTTAGTACTAGCAATGTGAATTTTTAGAATTGGATGATTACTTTATGTCAGATCTCTCAACCAAGTATGTATAATGATGTTAGAGCATTGCTCGATTGAACCCACCGGCGTTGGTATGTCAAGTCAGTTGTCAATTTTAGTCGCCAAAACATACTCCTTGATTTAGTCTACAATATCATTCTCGTACTAGGATAGACTAGGTGTTAAGACGAAAACCATTTTAAGATCGAAGACCGGAGCTTATATACTTGATATTATCTTCCTCTCGTCAAAGGTTAGTAAGGATATTCCTTGATTTCGTATCTACCATTTTATTCAATGATGTTATATACATATTCGATCCTGAAAAGGAGCGGATACCAAGTAGACCACCAACTTTTGAGTTCGTGAACCTGGTTTGGTTATATTAGTTGAACGATCTCACAAATTAGTATTCAAGTAATAACCCGAGTCTAGTTCTTTGTTCAAGAACCGAATCCCAGCAAGAACAAGTTCTTGCTAATCTCAGAGAGATGATTCACTCAAGGGTTTAATCAACGTACTGAATTCGCAATACTTTAACTATATCGATCAGAGACTGTGCGGAAGGTAAAGTAATGAAAGAAACCAGAATTTTTGTTAACGAGGAGACCACAATCCAGTAGAAAAAACCCCGGGACCTAGTCCAGATTTGGAACACACAGTATTAAGTCGTTACATACACTAGCCTACTATCACACTTCGGAATGGAATGTAGTTGAGTCTGATAGTAGGCTAGTGTCTGTAACGACATAACTGTGTGTGTTCAAAATAGACGAGGTGTCGGGGTTTTTCTGCTGGATCGTGGTTTCCTCGTTAACAAAACTTTTGGTGTCTTGCATTACTTTACTTTCCGCATTATATTCTCTATGATTGATATAATTGAAGTAATTGCAAAGTTACCACGTTGACTGAACCTTCGAGTTAATTTATCTATTTAAAATTACAAGACTTGTTCTTGTTGGAATTTGGTTCTTGAACAAAGAACTCATCTCAGGTTATTGCTTGAATATTGATTTGTGAGATCGTTCAAGTAAAACAATCAAAATAGGTTCAAGAATTAAAATTTGGTGGTGTACTTGGTATCCCCTCCTTTTCAAATGACATTATGTATGATGTGTTTGAATTTTTGCTTTGGCAATTATGGAAGTTCAGACGTGCTAAAGTATATGAAAATGTGCAAGCTAATCTATTTCAAGTGGTGCAGAGTATCAAAACTGATTATTAGGATTGGAGAAAAGCTGCTAGTTCAAATAACACTTCATCTTCTGTTGCTGCTATTTTCATGAATAAGAGTTGGTCTAGACCAGACAACCCATTTATTAAGCTAAATTTTGATGCATCTTTTAAACAAGCTACTAAAATTGGAGGATTGGGACTAATTCTTCGTAATTTTTGCAGGTTTTTGTCATGGAATTAGATGTATCAACTTTAATGCAGTAGATCCTGAGCAAGCTGAAGCTTTGGCAATTCTAAAGGGAATTTTATGGGCACAAAGAAAGGGGATTAGGAAATTGCACATTGAAGGGGAAACTGCTGCTTTGCAAGGGAGATTAGACTCATTAAAGTGGACAAGTATGAATATCGTAGTTGATTGTCTGCATATCTGAGAGTGTTTTGAGAGTTGGTTATGAACTCATGTCCATCGTGACATTAACCATGTTGTTGATGTCTTGGCTAAACATAAGAAGGTCTAGTGATGGTGAGGAAGAGTGGATAGACGATTTTCCTTCTTGGATACAACAAAGTATTTCAGAGGATGACTTGATGTAATCATTTATTTTCAATTTAATTTCATCTTTCGTATTAAAAAGAAAAGAAAACAAATATAGGAGTGGAAGTTATTTATGTTGCCTATCAGCCGGTTTTCAATGTTTAAAAAACAACCCTTTCATCATTGGTTTGTTAGGGCAGTTCCTATGGAAGGAACGAATGCAAAATTTGCACTTTTTGGTGCCACTGTGGGATGAACAAACACTCAAAATGGCCTGGCAAACCAATATTAATTCTGGTTTGCCAGTTGAGATCTATGAACAGCCGAGTGGCACCTCTTTGACCGCCAGGCCTAACTTACGCCGAGCGGCCTAGGTTGCACCATCTAAAAAACGCTTATATATACCCCGCCATTTCATAAAAAAATTCATAGCAAATCCATTTCATATATCTATAATGTTTGTTCCTTCATCGTCTTCCCAGCCTCTTCCTTCTCGAAAGGGAAAACATTCAGTTGGCAAAATATTATTTTTGAGTCAGCGTCCAAAACAGGAAATCAACTCAACACCTTCCCATTCGGGTTCTCCTCCTCCTGCCACGCCAAACTTTGTTTTACTAGGTACTCCTCCACCATCACCTCCTCCTTCCACGCCAAACTTCGTTTTACTAGGTACTCCTCTAGCATTTCCTCCTCGAAGACGTTATCGGCACATGAATGAGAAGATAGCTGATGAATATTTTCATGATTACTCTCCATCTCAAAAACCCTTATCTCCCCCCCGGTCATATACGAAACCGAGTCGAGCTCCATTTACGTGGGGTGAAGATCATTGTTTTTGTAGATATCTTATGTTGTACTTTCCAAAACCGGGTGGAATAAAACAAAGTCGTGTTGGGGTCAATTGGTCACTATTGTGGAGTTATGTCAAAGAATACTTCGACGAGAAAACTCCCAAACCCCTACTTGTGCGAGATGTAAATGTGTTGTGGGCGCGATGGAGAATCATACACGAAAATTGCGACGAATTAATGCACTTGGGGAGATTGATCCGAGGTCGACTTGAGGAAGACACCGATGATGAGATTCTAGCCAGGACTTTGCAAGAATGGAAAGGAAAGGACTTCGAGTACGAACAACATTACCATCTCCTCAAGACTTTTCTTGTAACCCTTTATGCGGCTGGAGTTAAGATATAAAAGTTCGTAGTATATGGGATTTTGAATAAAGACTCTTTCCTATGGAGAGTAGTGAAAAGGGGAGTCTGCTAGACTAGGCTAAGAAGTTATTTATCTTTGGGTAAAAGTCAAACCCCTGCACTTGCTGCCGAGGTGGTGCTAATACAAGGGTAGCAACTCCCGGTCCAGATGGTTTTACCATGGAGTTCTATAAACATGGCTGGGAAGTAATTAAGTCTGATTTGATGAAGGTGGTAAAGGAATTTGAAGTCTCTAGTTCTATGGATTGGAGACTGAATTGTACCAATCTCACTTTAATTCCAAAGTGTAATGGTGTTGTCCTTGGATAATTTTAGGCCAATTAGCCTAATTGGCATTGTCTACAAGCTTATTTCCAAGTGCTTAGCAGAGAGAATGAAAATAGTGCTTCCTTCAATAATATCTGAATTTCAAGGGGCTTTTGTGCATGGTAGGCAAATACATGATGGTATCTTAGTGGCCTCTGAATTGATTGATTCAAGATTAAGATTGAATGAAACTGGTATAATCTGTAAGGTAAACTTTGAGAAAGCATTCGATAACCTGAATTGGAGTTGTGTACACAACACTCTTGCTAAGTTTGGGTTTGGCATGAAGTGGAGAAGCTGGATTAAGTGGTGCATATCAACACCAAGGTTTGTTGTTTTGCTAAAGGGTGAAGCTACTGATTTGTTTAGAAATCAAAAAGGTATAAGACAGGGTAATCCAATTTCACCCTTCTTATTTATTCTTGTAGCAGAGGTGCTCTCCTTGATGTTTAAGAAAGCAGTTCAGGATGGTCTTATTTCGGGTTTGAATGTTACTCCAAATAGTACTATGATCAGTCATCTGCAATTTGCCGATGACCTTGTGTTCTTGAAGGATGAGGAAGGACAGGTAAACAACTTGAAGAGCATTTTACTGGCTTTTGAAACGATTTCGGGTTTGAAAGTTAACTACAGAAAGAGTACCATTGTTGGTTTGGGAGAGATGCATAATGAAGAGGTTTGTGCTGAAAGGTTTGGCTGCTCTAGTTCTCAATTACCAATAAACTATTTAGGCATCCCACTAGGTAGTAAATCGAAGAGTAAACTAGTTTGGAATGATATTATTCAAAAGGTAAACAAGAAACTGGCTGCTTGGAAGAAAACTTATTTATCTAAGGGACAAAGACTAATTATGATTCAGAGTGTGCTTTGTAGCCTCCCGGTTTATTATCTTTCTATGTTCCAAATGCCTAATTTTGTGCTAAAAGAGTTAGAAAATATTATAAGGAGATTTCTTTGGGGTTCTACCAATGCTGTGAAGAAAAGAAGTTGGGTTGCTTGGTCAAGAGTTACTCTTCCAAAGAGTAGAGGTGGTGTAGGTATAAAGAAGTTGCAGGTTGTCAACAAAGCTTTACATGCTAAGCAGATATGGAGATAAGAAGAATGCTTCAGAAGTTTGGTGGTTCTCGTGATGCTATGTTTCCTAATCATTCTAATATTACAGCTGGTCATAACTTGTGGAAAGGAATTTTCAAGACAAGAAAGTTTGTTAAAGAGGGTTCTCTTATTTCAGTTAAGAATGGTAAAACTCTGTACTTTTGGTTGGACGTTTGGATTTGGGAGGTAACTCTAAAATCTAATTTTCCTAGTCTATACAAACTCTTAAGGAAGAAGAAGGCTATGGTTTCAGACTTTATAACTATTGGTGGAGCCTGGAACTTTCATTTCTCAAGAAATTTGCATGAGTGTGAAGTGCAGGAGATGGCGCATATGCTACAAGTGATTGGAGAACCACCAAATAACGAAGAAGAGGATGTCAGAAGATGGAGATATGGTGATGGTTTTTCGGTGGCTAGTACGTATGAGGTTATGGATGTTGATGGGTTACTGAGATTTCCGGATAAGCAGTTATGGAATCCCAAGGTTCCACTGAAAGTGTACAGTATGGACATTATGTTTTAATAGGCCACCAACTCTGAACAAGTTGCTTAGGGCAGGACTGGTGCAAGACTCAGCTTGTCGGTTTTGTCGCCAACACACAGAAACTAATGATCATTTGTTTATACATTGTAGTACAGTTTCAGAAATTTGGGATTATTTTCTGCATAGCTTTGGCTTAGACTGGGTGATGGCTGGCGGTATTAGTGGATGGCGGTGTGAGGTCGAATTTGTGGGAGTATGGAGCTAAGAAAAGCAAGAGTAGAATCAAGAAAATCTGGAGCTTAATACCGTTCGCAATTTGGTGGACAATCTGGACTGGTGCAAGACTCAGCTTGTCGCTTTTGTCGCCAACACACAGAAACTAATGATCATTTGTTTATACATTGTAGTACAGTTTCAGAAATTTGGGATTATTTTCTGCATAGCTTTGGCTTAGACTGGGTGATGGCTGGCGGTGTGAGTGGCAGGCGGTGTGAGGTCGAATTTGTGGGAGTATGGAGCTAAGAAGAGCAAGAGTAGAATCAAGAAAATCTGGAGCTTAATATCGTTCGCAATTTGGTGGACAATCTGGAAAGAGCGTAATAACAGACTTTATAACAACATAAACAAATCTTCTAGGCAACTTATAATTGCTGTAAAATGCTTGTTGTATTCTTGGGCTCTAAAGTCTGATATTTTTGAGGGTTATAGCCTCTCAACTTTGATTTCTAACTGGGATGCAGTGCTTCACTGATCCTTGTATCTTTGTTCATGCTATGGTTACCATTTTTGTACGAGTA
>JAJJMA010237553.1:4854-22510 GCA_023529015.1 Papaver nudicaule
AACAGGTGAAGCTAAGTACTCGCATATCAAGCTTAAAAGATGGTATACTTAGGTAATCTGAACAACTAGATACCTGAGTTCTCACCTTATGGAGAAATAAAGATACACTTTCTCCTAATATTCCACATCCACGCTCCCCAAAAAGATTTGTTATTAAGCGCAAGTTCAAAAAGAACTCTCCCCCATGTGGTGTTATTCAATAAAGAACAACTGACAAAGACTAACTTGGACAAGAACAATTGAATGTTATCCAGTTTTGCTTTGTTGATAATCTCTTTTCCTTAGCCAATATTGGAAAGAGAGTTATATGATTATGAGTTTGAGAAAACCCTAAAAATCATATAATCAAAAGTTTCTTTACGTCATTACCGAAGTAATGGAAAAAGCATAACTTTTGTAAATACGACGTTAATGTTTCCTTTGACATGTGAGTCTCTCCCGAGATTTATGAGACCATGTTTATAACTGGATGAACCAAAGTATAACATGAAGTCTCTTGTGAATTTTCCTGTATACTTGAACGTATAATAAAGCATAAGCACAAATGCTAAATTTAAACTTCAAGCAACAAAACATCAAAAAGTATTAAGGTTAATACAAACGATGTTCAACGGAAATAGTTCACACATAACAAGACAAAGTTTAACAAAAGCATAAAGAGATGAAAATAAAATCACTCTCTACCCTCGTCGTCAGATGGAATGGTATGCTGATCGATGATATCAAACATTGTAGAGACAACATATGGATCAACATGAGGAATTACAAAGTTAATTAACTGCCTGAGCATATCCATCGCACTTGGTTTGAAGTTTGTAGATCTTTGCTTCAAGTTGTGCTATGCGAGGATTTGGTTCGACCATTTGACCTGATTTCTTGATCTTGTCAATGTCCTTCTGAACGAAGAGCTTTGGGCCATCACCCATTGGTCCGAACATTGTAACCTTGAACCTCTTGCAGATTTCTGTAATTAGGCAGGGAAACCCAAGATTCCTGTGTTGGTTTCCCCAGGTTCTGAGCATCTGTCTGATTATAAGGCCACAGAAATCAATTGGACCATTCTCTTTGTGAAGGTGGTAAACTAGCTCGAACATGTCTCTGTTCCATTTATCCTTATTCAGGGTAACTGGGATGAGATTGTGTGAAGCCAAGATACCAAAGACCTTCAAATCAGATCTGATTCCCTCAATAGGGGCTTTCCCATCTTTCCACTGAGGGCAAAAGTTAAGCACACCCTCAGTAAGTACATTATCAGATGGACGATCCCCATCCAGTTGAGGAAGTGTCATTGGAAAGGCAGGATACTGAAGTATTGATACAAGTAACTTCTTATCCACTTTGATAACTCGGTTGCCAATTCGAGTCTTGAAGCGACACCGGTTCATATCACATTCATGCATGTTGGCATAAAACATACAAACAACAAAAGGAAAGTTATCAGTGTAACTACCTTCATGAATGCATCCCCAAGGAAGAAGACCCACAAATGGTGGATATGAATCCAAGGTACGTTGATCAAGTTTCCTTTCTATGGTGAAGCCTCGCTTCTTCTCATAATCAGCTTTGGCTTTCTCGCTGATGAAAGGCATACTGAGTCCTGGATCATGGGACGGTTCGGGTACCGCCTCAGGCACAATTTCTTCCTCAGATGACCAGTGAAATTGCTCATCCTCACTATCATTCACATCAATTGCTCTACTGGTAGAGGCTTGGTTTCTAGCACTTCTTCTAGGCATTTTAAGAAAAAGAGAGCAAGAACACTTACTTGATGATTTCTCCAAAACTACAAGGAGATAGCAAGAATGATTTGTAGCCCCTCAATTGTTTTCACAGCCCGCTCGTTTTGGTACCAAGATTGGCAAAAACGGTTCACGTACCTCAAAGATCTCCATAGTTGCAGACTGCAGCCATTAGAGTTTTTCTAGACCTCAAAATATGAATGAGATGAAGAAGAAACTCGAGAAGACCTTATCCAGTGAGATTCGGTTCCGGGCGGTTCGGGAACCGGGTCATGGATTCTGGTCAACCCATTTGGTCACGGACTAGTCCTGTGAGTAGTTTTAAACCCGGTTCTAGGGGTTCCTAGGCTTTACATGTGCGAAACACATGTGTCTAGGTCAAAGAGGATCTTTGACTACTTCCTAGGACAATTTTTAGGACATTTTTCTCTTCATACTAAGGTATAATGGAGCAAGGCTCAACATTTCAAGTTAGCGTGTGAGAAATTATTCCAATGATGTCTTTATATCAAGCTTAGATGGAACAGACTTGATATTTAGACATAAAATACTTTCGCGTCCCCAAGAAAGAATTTCTTTCCAGTTTCTAATAGAAACTGAGGGATTTTGGAATTTATTATTAATTCTTTCTATTCCAAAATTGAAAGTATTTATCTCAGATGTTAGATAAATTAATACCTTTTTCTCTGAGAAGGGTTTATGAAAGAATCTATAACCCTCGTGCTTTGCCTTTGGAAACTGTAAATAGTTCTGCACAACCTGACAGTTCTTGGCAAAGTGTGTGGATCTGCTTTCCTGTTTGACAAAATGTGTAACATCTTGTTTATGGGGACAGGATTTTACAGATAATCCTTCTTTATGAGTTTCATCAATGTGTAGAACACACAGTTGATCATGAACTATTACATTCATGGGTTCCTCATCAAGAAGGGTGTTGATAATGACTCGATCTTGACGTTTTTCATAAAAAGACGCTTCAGTCTCTTTAATAAGTTGATCAATATCAATTTCAACAAATGCATTTTCCTTAATGACCTTATTAAGCTGATTCAGAGACTCTTCTTCTTTCCTAAGATATGTCTCTAGGTCATGGGAGATATTATCAATCTGTTTTTCAAGATCGATGAAGCCTTGAACAGACTTAATATCTCTCGGAGGAATGCTAAGGAGTTCTCTTGCTGATATGATGAGACCTGGCAGTGGATCATCCACAACATCATCTTCAGCATTTGTGTGTACGTTACAAGCGTTTACGCTTTGGTCCATGACTCACAAGCCTAGATAAACACAGACAGTTACGTCTTTCATGTGTTCACCCGCTCTGATACCAACTGAAAAAGAAGGGGTACCGAAATACTACCAACTTTTCGTTTTGGCTCGTGAGTCTTATGGTAAAAGTCTGGACGATCTCAAAAATCAATATCCAAACCTCTAACTGGAGTAATCTCAACAGTTAGGCAATAACGTACTACTTGGTGCTTTAATTATAAATCAGAGTTATAATGCGGAAAGTAAAAGCACACAAGACACCAAACGTTTTTTTAACGAGGAAACTGCCTTGCAGAAAAACCTCGGGACCTCGTCCAGTTTTGAACACCGCCCAGTACAAACTGACTACAAACACTAGCCTACTATAAGACTTCGGTCTGGGATGTAGCAGAGACCAACTCAAGCCCTCCAAGCGAATTGGCTACTGTCGCCTTCCTTACGTCTCTGGATCCCCCACAGATCGTCACGCACTTGATTCCCCTAGCTGACGTCCGTTACAGGCCTAGGAGTTGCTTTGACCGCTGTCAAAGGCTTGTGTCAGCAATACTGGGTTTTAAACCAAACTATTGACTTATGGTGTAACTGTCCTCTATCAGTTTACCATAAACAAGATGACTTCCTTCGGATTGCTAAATCCAGGTTATACGGAAATCTACTTCTTGAATCAGGGCTGACACGCAAACCAAGTAAGCAATGCCCAATTCAAATCTACCTCAGTTATAAACGAAGAACCACTTAAGGAACTTATATAACTGGAGCCAACTAGGTCTTACAACACCGAGTGCAGCCGTGCGTTGCTACCTTTCCAACCTTGTTGAGTAACGTATCAGTTCTTGAATAGCCGTATATCAGAAGAGACGGACTTTAGAATAGACAAGAACGTGATCAGGTTACCAAGGTTACAGGTTAATCCGATTTCAACCAAAGATGGTTTCAATCTCCTACCTGTGCTTCCCAACTCTCTAAGGAAGTCTTTTATAGTCGTAGGGAGTTCCCAGAGGAGCTGCAACCTATAGAGGATGACTATACCACAACAAGCTTTCACCGAAGTGAAAAGAGTTTACGTTACCTTCCTTAAGGACCTTCACGTATGCTTGATGCTTGCGGTATTTGTCCGTAGACACCTCTATTTATAACACTCAATAAGATAGGTTGCTTTGGAATTAAGCAATCAATTACTTGTCCCACAAGTTAAGGAAACCCTAAACTTGCCAACCAAGTAATAGAGATTAATCTCAATTGGAATTCTTTTTAGAATTATCTGCCAAGTGTTTTGTTGGCTCAAAAACACTTCAAGATAGAAATCCAACAGACCAGAGATAATCTTATCTTATTGACTCATTGAGGATCGTTAGATGGAACACAAAAGGTATTTATGTTTTACACAAGTCCATCTAAGAGATAAAGGAGTTTGGAATTTGACTCAGAGTGAAATTCTAAAAGAATATACTCTAAATTCGTCAACCAGTGAAATATCCACGTAAGGTTCACGTACTGGTTCGTGAACAAATAGACATTTCGAACTCAGGAGAATTTCCGAGTCTGGTACGCAAACCGGTTCGGGAACCGTCTGCTGGTCAAATTTGGTCAAATCTGGATTCCGCTGGAAGTACTGGGCTGAGCCAGAACTTAGACGTGAGAACGTCCTCAGCTGTGATCCACAGGCTCTTTGCTCAAGAGTACTCCTTTAGATTCATCCATATCCAACTTAACAGTTTGCAAGCAAACCATTGTAATGGTCATATGGTGTCGAATCTATCTCATGCATTCTTGATTCACAGTATTCGTGGGATCAAATACTGGTCATGACATAAAGCCATGTTACACAAGAACACGATCTCAATCGCTATTATCACTACTAAAGTAGTCGACTATATTTCAAAAGAATAGAGAAAGTAGAAATAGAAGAATATCCATAAAGTCATAACTCCTACTAACCTTTTGTCGATGAAGAATAATTGATGTCTTCTTTGTCTTCACAGTCTTCGTCTTCAAGGTCTCTACTACTCTGTCTATATCCCATTTCCGAAATCTAAACTCTAGTAGGCTAAATCAAGAATTGAATTTTGACACCTAAAACTGACAACTAGCTTGACATACCAACGCTAGTGGGTTTGACCGGACAATGCCCTAACACTAAGCATTAACGAAAGTTTTTTTTTTTTCTTTTTTGCTGTCATCTTGTCTTCTGTCTTAACGAAAGTGAACTTAATGTTTTAACTAAAATTTCTAATTGTTTAATCAATTAATATAAAAAAGTGATAAACGAAGACTAATCTTGTACATACGATTTGATCAACTTAGTAATAAACTTAATCACGCATATCTTGATCATCAGCGCATCAATATTACTATCTCATGGGATTTGTCTTGATCAAATCTTGGTACCATAATCATTATCCTTATCATCATAAAAAAAAAAACTAGTGATGGGATATGGATTATCCAACTGTTGCAAATGCAATAACAATATATATTTTCAGAGATAAAACTAGATAATAAATCAATTAATTTCTGAATTAATATTTTTTTTTCGTAAATAATATAGATGAAATATGGAAAGAAGACATGAAGTTGATATGGTTAAACAAGGCAACGCAAGTGTCGCAAGCTAATTGGATGGTACAGAGGGCACATGGCCTTTTGGGTACAGAGGATCCGCGCCGCTTTCCCAGGGTGCATATTTGGTGAGCACCATATTTCGAATTAATGAAATATCCAAATATACCTTATGAGTATTATTTGCTTTGATTACTCTTGGCCAAACATTTATTGAAAATATATTTTCATTTATGAATTATATTTTTCTTTAATGTAAAAATGCTAGAGTATTAGATCTCATTAAATGCTATGAGTCTTAGTGAGGAATTTCGAAACATAGATGGAAATCTGATTTAAAGGATTTCCGAAATTAAGTTAGCCTCATTTCAAAGCTAAGCCTTAGTCAATATAAATAAGAGTGGTATCTCTCCTAAAAGCTTTATCCCTCTACCAAGCTTTTCTTCGGAACTACAAGCTTGTGTCTGCCGCTTTTCTTTTCAGTTACCTTTGAGCTTTTGCTCTAGAATTGCGAGGAAGTTTTATCTAGCGATCGAGAAGCCTAAAAGTACCTCTTACGGGAAACTAGTTTATGTTTACCAGTCTTCTTTGTATTGTACTTGTGTTCTGTTCTATCACGTCTATCAAACCTTGCGATCTTGTTTATTCTACGGTCCTTCTATTCTGCAATAAGGCCACTCAAGATCGTTGTGATTAGAAGATACTCTTTATCTATTAACCTGGATTTGTCAGCAAGCCGCTTTCGGTTTGTGTGCCTAAACTATAGATATTGAGTGGAATCAAGATTGTTGTTATTAGATTTGTTCTTTGCAGGTATACTGTTCTTCACGGTCATATCATATTGTACTTGCTATATCTATCTGCCTGATTTCAACTGGGACGACAAGGTTGCTCTTTTGGGAATTTTGGTTTTGAAACCTTGATCGATATCTCGAGGAGTTTATTACCAAGTAAATATCCTCGCTCTTGGTGTAAAAGAACTTCGGTGAAATATCTGTTAGTTACCAAGGATATCATCTAGCGATTTGACCTGCCGCTATTTGGTTGTTGTACATAAGGTTGTAATCGTCAGATTGGAGGTCGGGTAGCGATAGTCCTCACGACGGGCTGTGAGGCAAATCTTGCGTAAGACACTAAATGACGTCTGTTTGCGTAAGGGAGTACATGTGCGTGCCCACCTTGCTGTGGTTGGAGGCGTAGGAATACTGAGGGGAAATCTTTGTGACTAATAGTCGTATTAGGGTCATATTGTCTGCACTAGCTAGTCCGAAGTCTAAGAGTAGGTGTGTTGGCGGCTTAATTCTTAAGAGTATTCAAACTGGACGAGGTCCCGGGGCCTTGTTCTATTGGGAAACCTACATAACCACAATGGAAATACAAGGGAAAAGGAGATTCTTAGACCCAATGGGCCTGGGTTGACTTTAAACAACACCAACCATGTTAATGCATAATTTCGAATGGACACGTGGCGCCATCTCAGGACGTTACGCACGGAGGCAACGAGGATCGCGAAGGATAAAAGCATATCCCAGAAAAGCAACATCTCATCACGAGACGATGAAATCCAAGGGAGGAGATCGAAGGATCATCAACCTAGGATACTAGGAGAAAGAAGACACGTTAAGGAGTAGTTACACCGCATTTAATGTTGTTGACAGCAGGACAAAAGTTGTCTGTCGATTAGGGATTGGTCCAGCCAGCTATGGAGAGCAGAAACCTCGACCAATAAGGAGCCTACAGCGTATGAATACATCAAGTATCCTTCACATATCAGTACGACGAGCTGGGATTGGATGATAAGGGCGGTCACCGAAGATGGACGATACAGCCAAGGAACAACAGAAGATTGAAGCAACCAAGGGTAGCAAATAAGCGATGCCCATGGGAGTACTATAAATACCCCATCTTATCAGCAGTAGTGGGGGTCGCAGAATTTGGGAAAAGGATAGCTAGGAGTGAGAATACTTGGATTAACATTCTCCAGATTCCATTTGGCCTCTATCCATTAACAAATCAAAGTGACTTATAGTGTAAACCAGAGAAAGCTTTATTGATTTGATATAATAGAACAATAATTTTACCCCCGAGGACGTAAGCACACGGCTGCTGAACCTCGTTAAATTGTTGTGTTGATTATTGTTTTAGTTATACCTTTTTGTAGTTAACTTTGTCGACGATTGTCTTCAAGATATTACCACGATTGCCGTCAGTAGCCGACTTGGATCATAATAACCAACGATAATACGTTCAAACTCATGAACTAATCCCTGGTTGTTAACGAACAAAGGCCACCAACGATTTAGGCAATCGAACCTCTAACGATATTTACTTGAAGTATGATATGGGAAAATTAGTATCAACAGTTTGGCGATAGAAACAGGGACCAGTTCCTTGTAGATTTCAAAACAACCAGATTTTAACAAAAATTGAGTTATTTCCTTTTCTTTATCAGCTTTTATATTCGGTTTTAAACACGGTTTGGAGGACCACCAAAAGATTAATATCACGTTCTTGTGAAGTATGATCTGCGGGTGAGAAACAAACTTGATTGTAAAAGCAACAAGCAGACAATATCCTCCAAATCCATCAAAAAGGATTTCTCGTTGAAAAAATCACCGGAGTAATTTCTTAACTAATAGTTCAGACCATAGTTAGGAAAAGGAGCTATCACTACCTTCTAGAACTCCCCTGGAGAAATAGTTGGGTAAGGAAAGTTTGCATTTCCGAAAACCGCTCTACCAACATCCTCTCTTTTCTGACATAATAACAGGAAAAGGAGTGGAAAAACCCATGGCTAACGAAGCAAGGCCATTGGTAACTGGAAGCCGACAGCAACCCGCACTAACGTGAAGCAGATTACAGTCACTAAGGGCTCAAGGAGATATCAACCTTGATCTAGAAGAAGCGGTCAATCGTCCACGAAGTGTACATAGGAGCATGGCGGCAACTTTCGACGAACCAACGAGGGATAGAAATCGTTTGTACGGAATGCCATTGCCCGCGGAAGAGATGGCTGAAGAAGAGGATCCAGGACGAGATCAAATTCATCACACCCCTGTCGAACAAACAGCGAACTCGGTGTCAGTCCATACCGCAACCACATCAGAAGAATCATACAACGAAGTAGGACCAGTCATAAACAACGAAGTCAACAATGGAGCCGAAGGAGCGAACGAATCTCCACTAGCAGCGCGGATGGAAGCTTTACTCCAGGACCAGAAAGAACAGGACGAGGTTTTATACGCCTTGGCGCAGGAAAATCAGGCGTTGCGGGATAGAACCGAGGCGAGAGAACGACAATCGCGAGCCCGAAGTTACCAACCAGAGGAGAGGACGAGGTCAATTCAGAAGCACCGCGGAGCTATTCTTCGCTAAGGAATAGGATTCGGGCACCGCCACCCGTATGCATACCAGGAGGGTACCAAGGGAGGATCGTACCTACCACAAAGGGAGATCCACAACATTCCAAGTCATTCTGTCTCACATGGAAGACCGTGCCAAACTCAAAGCCACAGAACACAATCTCAGCAGCGAGGAGAGACGATAACACCCCCACAGATGGGAGAAATGGCCACTCAGCTAAAAGTTGTCATGGACCAGTTGGCGGATCTAAAGTCTAAACAAGGAGGGTACAAATTGGAGGAAGCCAAACAAGAAGCTAGGACGACTCCTCTATCTGTCAAGCTCGAACGAAGTAAAATACCACCAAAGTGCCCATTGCCAAATTTCGCTTGTTATGACGGAACTACCGACCCGGCAGCACACCTGAAATACTATCTTCGGGTGTTAGCCTACTGGGATACCAATGACGTAGTGTTGTGCCGGTATTTTCCATCCAGTCTTACCGACATAGCATTGGTGTGGTTTGATAATTTGACACCTCATTCGATAGACTCCTTCGAAGAGCTATCTGATATCTTCGTGGAGACTTACATGTACAACAAGGCTACTAAGGCGGGGATAGATAGGCTATTTGCATTAGCCATCGGGCCACGAGAAACACTTCAGGCGTACACGGAGAGATGGCAAAAGGTGTGTCAGGCGATAGGGAAGGTCAACCCGGAGATCAGCATTAACTGCTACAAGTTCGGGTTGGATAAAACGTCTTCTATCTTCGTGGAATTACATGCTCATACACCGGCAACTGAAGGAGAACTTCGTGTCAACCAGGACAAGTACATCAGATTGGAGGACATCCAAAGGGATTACCCCCGAGCACAAGACCGGAGTACCCCACAAAGAGAAAACTCGGTAGAAGCTGTACCAGAAACAGGAAAGCGCTCAGCGGAGAAAGACGTCACATCTGGATTCGAGAAGAAACCCAGGTACAAGGACACAAAGCCAGGAGACCGAGGAAGAAGGGACTACACTACACAGATATGGTCTATTCTAACTTGACTTTACCACTCTCGGAGATTCTGAAGAAAGAAGGAGGGCGACAGGATTTCACATATCCATCTACCCGAGGTAAACAAAGAGATGAAACCAAGAACCATAAGGATTACTGCGAATACCATCAAACCCGAGGGCACAATACCGAAGCGTGCAAGCACCTAAAAACACGATCCAGAAGTATATCAATCAAGGAGACTTCGGGCAATATGTCCTGTTACCCGGGCAGGCGGCCTCGGCAACAAACGTAGTAGCACAGGAGAAAACAGTACGGCTACCCGAAGGCTACAAGTCACTCAATATGATCACATTCCAGTAGGAGAGCAAACCCTTGTTACCAGGAGACATATGCAACATCTTAAGAACAAGAAGGCGAACCTCGGAGCACGAAGTATTCAAGTTAAACGGAAGGCTAACCGACGAATGGGAGGAATGGATGGCGACTCCGCTCACCTTTTCTACCAAGGACATCAACCAAGATGTCGAAATGCATAATGATCCTCTGGTGGTTACTTTACCAATTCACGGGTGGAACGTTTCCAAAATACTACTAGATGGAGGAAGTTCGCTTAATGTACTTTTCTACGAACCTTATCTTCGGATGGGGTTGAAAGACGGGCAGATAGACGCATCTACGTGTACGATTTATGGATTCAACGGATCCACATCCAAACCAAAGGGAGAAATAGTTTTGCAGGTAGACGCAGGACCTATGAAGACCATGGCAAGATTCAACATTGTCGATTCACCTTCACCCTATAACGCCATCATGGGAAGACTCTGGGTCCACCGTCTGAGAGGAACCACTTCGACATATCACCAACACCTAAGATTTCCCACTCCCTATGGAGAAATGAAGATCAAAGGAGACCAGCAAAATACGCAAAGGTGTGACGCTGCCGAAGCCCAATATCACAACGAAGTTCAAGAAGCACTTAAGAAGAACAAATGGAAGGGAAAGGAAGAGGAGAAAGAAAAGCGGTACGAAGAACAATGAGCAAATTAAGGCGGCAAAGACGGCATCATTACTCCTAGCTGTAATGATGGCATCAACATCAACTGGGGACAAATAACAATTACATAACGTCACTCCCATAGGAGCCCCGAAGTAACTATTCTCATCCGTCGAGCCAACGAAGAAAATCAATATTGGAACTGAAGAACGACCATGAGAGGTAAGCATGGGAACGCTGTTAGAGGAACCTATGGAAGTAAGACTGAAGGAGCTATTGAAGGAGTACTTGGATATATTTGCCTAGACAATGAAGGATATGCCAGGGATAGATCCGTCGATGGTATCCCATCACATTCGGATAAATCCGGACACACCACCGTTCAAGCAGAGAATAAGGAAGGTAGCCCCCATATACCACGAAGCGGTAGAAAAGGAGCTCCAAAAGCTGATAGATGCGGGATTCATCAGAGAAGTAATGTATCCGACCTGGGTATCAAATATGGTGATAGTACAAAGAAGAATGAAGGCATCAGAATTTGCATCGACTTCAGCAATCTTAACAAAGCCTGCCCAAGGGACAGTTATCCCTTACCAAGCATTGACCAACTGGTCGATGCGACTTCAGGTCACGAATTACTATCTTTTATGGATGGCTACTCGGGGTATAATCAAATAGCCCTGGCCGTAGAAGATCAAGAACATACTGCTTTCTTTACTCCGAGAGGGTTATATTGTTATACAAGAATGCCCTTCGGACTGAGAAACGCAGGAGCCACATATCAGAGACTGGTGGATAAAATATTCAAACAATGGATTTGAAAAAAATTGGAGGTATACGTTGACGACATGCTCGTCAAAAGTCTGAAGTCGAAAGATCATTTGGCGGATCTCAGATAAATATTCGAAGCCATGCGGAGTTGCAAAATGAAGGTAAATCCGGAGAAGTGTACCTTCGGGGTGACTTCCAGAAAATTCTTAGGGTACTTAGTCACCAAAAAAGGAATCGAGGTGGATCCGGAGAAAGTCAGAGTTGTGGTGGACATGCCATCACCGAAGAATCTGAAGGATGTTCAAAGATTAAGCGGAAGACTGGCGGCACTGGGAAGATTCATAGCCCGATCATCAGATAGGTGCAAGGGTTTCTTCTCCACATTAAGGAAGGATTGCAGGTTCGCATGGACAGAAGACTGCCAGCAGGCTTTCGAAAAAGTCAAATAACACCTAGCCACCCTTCCGACGCTACAAAAGCGGGACAAAGACGAAGTATTAACTCTGTATTTGGCGGCCACCAGCAGCGCAATCAGCGCAGTCCTAGTCAGGACAAACAAGAAGGAGGAAATACCCATTTACTACATCAGCAAGACTTTGTACCCAGCTGAAAGAAACTACGAAGATGAAGCAGATCATCCTAGCCCTCGTATTCGCAACCCAAAAACTGCGAACCTACTTCAACGCACATACAATGAGAGTACTAACGAAGGCACCAATCGGCCAGGTCCTCCAAAATTCAGAAAGGCTGGGACGCATAGCCAAGTGGAATGCGCAAATAACACAGTTCAATATTATATTTGAACCTCGAACGGCGGAAAAATCGCAGGTGTTGGCAGATTTCTTGGCAGACCTACCTCTCAAAGACGAAGAAGAAATTGATGACATACCAGGAGCCGAAGAAGACAAAGAAGATCCTAACGATTTGTTGGAGCCAGTCAACTCCCGAAGATGGGAAGTGTTTGTGGATGGGTCTTCCAACAAAGAAGGCGCATGAATAGGAATTGTGATAACCACCCCGACAGGAGATAAGATCCTGCATGCATTCAGATTAGAATTTGAAGAATACACTAACACCATCGTGGAGTACGAAGCAGTGATCCATGCGTTGCGACTAATAATCGAGTTGGGCATCACGGACGTCAGGATCACCAGCGACTCACAACTTGTCATTAGGAAAATCGAACTTAAATACCAAACTTTGGATTTATGCCTTGCTGCCTACTTGAAGTTCGCACAAGAACTCACGGCGAAGATTGAAAAAGTAACATACATGCACGTAACAAGGAAGGATAATAGGCATGCAGACGCGTTGGCATATATATCATCTATGCTACGGAACCCCAAGGTTACGTCCATCAAGGTGGGAAGAGTATATGAACCATCGGTGAATGCTGAAGCTGCGGGAGAAGAAGCTATGGACGTGGAAGGAGTATCCATCCCACCAGACACAGAAGGAAACGAAGTAGAAGACGATTGGAGAATACCACTTCACCAATACTTAAGCAACGAAGCATTGCCCGAAGATCCTAAGTACGCAAAAAAGATCATCTCAAGGGCGGCAAGGTATCACCTTCGAGAAGGAATCCTCTACAAATCTACGTTCATGGGGCCACTACTCAGATGCATCACGAAGGAGGAGGGGATGCACATCTTGAAAGACATACATTATGGATACGCGGGAAATCACAGCAGCATGAGATCCCTGGCGCAGAAAGCTCGGTTACAGGGATACTACTGGCCAAGCATGAACAGAGACGCACTGGAAATGGCAAGACGATGTTTCGCATGTCAGCAGTTTGCAAGAAAATTCAAAGCACCAACAACGGAGTTAAATGCAGTACTAAGTCCCTGGCCATTCGCAAAATGGGGAGTGGACATAGTAGGCCCACTGGTAGCAGGGTCAGGCAATCGAAGGTTCCTCATAGTCGCCACTGACTATTTCACCAAGTGGGTAGAGGCTGCACCCCTTTCCCACATAAGAGATCGAGACGTATTCAAGTTTCTTTTTGAACACATCATTTGTAGGTTTGGAATTCTGGCGGCCATAGTATCTAACAACGGAGCGCAACTTAGTGGAAGAAACATCAACATGTTGTTCGATACTTACAAGATCCAGAAGATCAAATCAACACCGACGTACCCACAAAGCAACGGGCAGGCAGAATCCACGAACAAAACCATAGCCCTGATCCTAAAGAAAAAGCTCGACAACTATAAAAGAAAATGGTGTGAACAGTTGCACAACGTACTATGGGCGTACCGAACAACTCGAAAAGAATCAACAGGAGAAACACCTTTCATGCTGACTTACGGAACCGAAGTTGTGATTCCCACTGAGGTTATTATCCCAACAACAAAGACCGAAGCATGGGAGAAAAATCTAATCACGACCCGATCTACGAGAAGTTAGATGATCTAGAAGGACGAAGGGAGACCGTACTTCAAAGAATGGAAACTATCAACGAAGGATAGCCAAGGAATACAACAAAAAGGTAATTCTTTGAAATTTTACGGTGGGAGAATTTGTAATGAGGCAGATACACCATACCAAAAGAAGACTGAATGGGGCAAACTATCCCCCGTATGGGAAGGACCATATGTCATTGAAGATATTGCAGGGAATGGATCCTATTATCTCAGAAACATGCAGGGAGACACCTTGCAGCACCCATGGAACGCCCGATACATTAAGAAGTACTACTCATAGGGCAAAGGAGGAGCAAGAGCTACCAGTCCGAAGTTCCACCACTCATCTTGTGTTACTTTCCACGAAGGGCGCTACGGCGCACTGTATTAATAAAATGTTTTTTTTTGCTCCACAGGTGAATTTTGATACGATTGCCAGCAGCCTAAGCGCAACAGAAAAATTGTCATGACAGGAGTATACCTGCTGATCACAGGTCATCTCTAGGATCCTCATTAATATGTATGAGGCGATGCGTAAGAACCCAGTGATAGAGATAGGTCGAACGTCGCCCCTAGCGGGAGAATCCTTCTCCCGGGTTAATGTCCTAAATCATCCCCTGGCCAAGGATGGTTGAAAGATAATGCTTAACCCAAGAAGGTTGAAATGCCTGAAAAAGTAGACACTAAGGGGAAGATCTCATGATCAATAAGGTTACCATTCGGATATATCCGATTACAAATAGACACTAGGGGGAAGATCTCATGATCAACAAGGTTACCATTCGGATATATCCGATTACAAATAGACACTAGGGGGAAGATCTCATGATCAACAAGGTTACCATTCGGATATATCCGATTACAAAAGGTTACAAGCAACAGAAGACAGGTACACGAAGGCAAAAACTGGCCAGGAATTCACCCAACAGGTCAAAATGCAGATGTAAACAGGGAGTTCCGAATAATTTCTTCCGTAAGAAAGGGCAACTAAGGGACATCCATCCTCAGAAAAGCGATGTTAGGGAAATGGCACTCGGCTTCAGCAAAAGCTTCGTTCACGGTTATTGCAGCAGAGTGAGCGTAGGTGAGACTCAGCCCCTCCATTTGAGAAGCGACATTAGCGGCTACCTTAGCGTCAAAATCACGAAGCTGGGATTTTAAGAGGGCAGCTTCGGCAACCGCAGTTTCTTCACGAGTCCTAGATTCTTCAGCAACACGCATATACTCTTCCGTCAACAGAGTAACAACATTAAGTTCGGACTTCAGCTCTGAAACCCGGTCATCGAAGATGGACATTTGTGAACCCAAAGGAGGATCAAGATCTTTTAAGAAGAACGAAGACCAATCCACGGGTTTTACGACAGCAAAGGACAAAGGGGAGGCGTGAGTAGTAGATTTCACCACTGACTCAAGAAGACCAGACGAAGAAGGGATGCAAACCTCGGCGGAACAAGACAAAAGCTCAACCGCATCTTTCATGTTAACCTGTGTTTCAAGAGCAGAAGAGAACTCAGGGTACTGGTTGTCCTGCACATCGGCGTCATCAGTAATATCCACAACTGCAGGGGGGCAGGCAGGCAACTTTGAGCAGCAACGCCATCATCAATATAGTGACCAGAGGAAACATCTTCGGAGCTATCTTCAACACCCGCGCTCACCCTAGAAAGCAAAAGACTCCTCGGGCTCACCAACTCCGTCAACAGATTTTACTTCGGCCTTTGGTTTCTTCCTAGCAGCAGGTGTAACAGTCTACAATCCCAATGGTTAGATCTTAGACTGTACACCCAAATATCATACATCATCATACACAGAATCATATCTACACATGCATCTAACCAATCATAAAGAAATCTTAAGGAGATAAGGGTTAGAGATACTTGACAAAAGGTTTTACTTGGTTCGCCCTCATAAATGAAAACTACATCCAAGGGTTATCACTATTATAAGCATGATTACAACTCTCCATTACCTTGCTAATCTTCTCGATTTAGTCTCTCAATAAGAACCCTAATTTCAGCCTTGGGCTACAGAGAGCAGGTGTTGTACTTTTCCTCTCTCTAGACCAATCCAAAATGTGTCCAACCCCTTTTCCAGTAGGCTCACTCGCTATTTATAGACCTTTTACATAATGGATTACAGCTAATACAAACAACCATAGACTGACACTAATTTGTCTTGACTCGCCGACACACATACATCGGCGACCTCCTCTCTTACTTTATTAACATTGTCGATAGAATCTTCTAGCAGATAAGACTAATGACGCATCCTCCACTGAGTCAACTAGTCAACCTGACAATGTATCCGTTCTGACTCCTCTTAAATGCGCACCTATTTCTTAACTACCACCGGTGACGTGTCTTCTCTCGTTGATCCTCTTCTCGACGCAATCTTTCATTCTTCTAAATACTCGTCGATCTAGTCTAACCATCTTTAGCTCATATGCCGCTGAGACTCTTATTCGCTGATCCCAAACATTTCCACCGTATACTTCTCGTCCAACATCTCTTCTAAGATGCTTTATATCATGAAGGTATTTTCTACCCTTACATTTTTCCTCTTTCATCTCCTAGAACTTTAGTCGCCGGGGATGAAACTCCCTAGATTCGCCGAAAACACCTTACGGTTTTTACTTCTTTCCTGACACGTTCTGCTCATGCACGCCTTGCTTTTTGACCTGGTGTAGATGGTGAAAAATGAGAGAGGGACAAGATTGTCAAAACGCTCTCGAAACCATGTCTTATTCAAGGCAATCGCCTATTCAGGCTCATCTCTATAGCTCAGAATGCAACTCATTCCATGAGCCGAACAAACCCTCTATGAGCTCTCTCTTATAACTCCGGTGGAGAGGGTAATATCATAGAGTAGTGCTAATGATCTCACCAACATATTAAACCCATTGATCAGCTCAGAGCCAGACCTCGCTTGATGGTACACGGTGAAGAATCAACAGAGACGTGTCCTCATGGATTTCCTCTTAAATACGACTCAACATACGAGTCTCGGTGCAAACCTCAGGAATATTGAAGCTCCAGGCCGGTCCAGAGCTCTCTGAGAAGCATACACCAGCCTAAATAGGCCTAAGCAGACCTAACCCCAAGATCAGAAAGGTCTAGCATGCCATGGATAAACACGCCATGACCTCAAGTGTGTTGTAGCATAAGCACTCACACCACGACTAAGGCACAGGCTGCCCAAAGTCGACCTTGGCCAGATGCCAAAGCCATAAACGCCACATAGCATGGCACCACAAACCATGAAGTCACCATGGATTCACAAAAATCAGCATTGGCCAAGAGGCCAAGGCCATGGCGTAAGACGCCACAAACCTACAAAGAGCATGGCCGCAAACAGGCTGGCCTTGGCCATAAGCCAAGGCCGTGGCGCCATACCCCATGGCGCCACAACAAATAGGCCTTGGCCAAAGGCCAAGACCGTGGCGCCATAACCCATGGCACCACAACGAGATTGCCTTGGCCAAAGGCCAAGGCCGTGGCGCCATGAGTCATGGCGCCACCATAATTAGCGCCAAAAGCGCGTTTTCAATTAGCCTTGGCCAAAGGCC
>JAJJMA010237553.1:42510-62529 GCA_023529015.1 Papaver nudicaule
AAAGATCTCCAAGCTAAAGAAGCCAGGCATAAGCAGCAACTGCTTCTAATGGATTTCATCGCTGTTCAAGAGTATGTTAACAGAGAATTCCCCAAGCTAAAACTTGAGATACCTGCCGAGTATGTCATTGCTCCCAAGCCTCCCGCCGTGAATGAGGTTGTAGACTGTGACCAAGATGGCGAAGGATCCAGGTCTAGCGGAGAAGAAGAAGGAGAAAGTGAATGAAGAAGAAGAAAAAGAAGAAAGTGAGGAAGAGGAGGACGAAGAAGAAGAAGTGAATGAAGAAGAAGAAGAAGAAGAAGAAAGCAAAGAAGAGAACAATGAAGGTGGCCAGCCTGAAGAAATCAAGGCAGTCAATGAGGAGGGAGAAAACGTCGGCGGTGATGAGCAAGTTGTATCTTCCGCCCAAGGAGATGTTTCAACTCCTGTGGCTCAAGATGATGAAGTGACCAGCCCCTTTCCAGATCCACGATGCTGAAGCGGAGAACCATCTTCTATAATTTTCACCTTCTTTTTATATTTCTACTATTTCCCTTTGTAATGAACAGTATCACCTTTCCTTTTGAATATCGCCACGAGAATGTTATTTCTACGTTCCCATCCTTTGTTGTTTGTGTATAATTTGTCAATTTGACGTACTATTTTTGTGTTTGTCTTCAAAAACTTAACTTGCCATTGAGTGAAGTCATGTGCTTGTACAACCAACAATTTCATGCAGAGCCTAGGTTAACACCCCAGCCGTATCCATTACTTGTGCCCGTCGACGATCTATTATAAGTTGTTTGGGTTGCCCAGTAGGCTTATTGCACAATAGCTCTCGCCAGAGGTGATGCTACGGTGTAGGCTAATTAGCACAAAGGTTCTCTCCGATGTGATGCTACAAAATAAGGTCTTAGTCGCTAAACACTTACAGACCAACAAGTAACACGACTGGCCTTACAGCTAATCCTGGGTCTGTCTTACCATTACAAGGAGGTTATTCACTTCAATGAAGCAAGCAAGCTTTTATGCTTCTGAGCTGAGAGCCTTTGGCTTCACTTACTTTTATTAATTTTGGGCATTATGCCTTTAGTGGTGGCGCTTGGCCTTAGTACCTGATCAAGGTTTTTGTTTATGTGGCTTTATTGCCTTGCAATTATTTGGCATTTTTGCCTCAGTAGGTGGCTTTGTAGCCTGGTAATGGACATTTTTGCCTCAGCGTATTATGCTCTTATTACTTTAGCGAAGCCTTTAGGCTTTAGTCATCATTGTGGTTAGAATACCCAGCGAAGGACGTAGATGACACTATGATTTGTTAACGGGGTTCTGCGCATGATAGCAAACCTACATCCCCGGATCTTATTCGATGTTGTTTTACATAGCTAATAAGACTTCTTGGGTATTATGCCCGCCCAAGACTTCGGATTTTACATTGTTCCTTTCAAGGATAATACTTCTTGATAAACTTGGCGTTCCAAGGATGTTCCAATTCTACGCCATGTTCGTCAATCAACACATATGCTCCGTTTCCAGCTACTCTTTTGATAATATAAACCTTCCCATATTGGTTCCAACTTTCTACATCCCTTGCGCTGAGATGGGGGAATTTCTCGAAGCACCAACTCGCCAGACTGATATTCTCTTGGGATCACTCGCTTGTTGTATTCTCTAGACAGTCGGCGATGATAATTTTCCATGTGTGTAAGAGCGATCAACCGCTGTTCTTCTAAATCATCCAACTTGGCTAGAATCAAGTCAGTAATTAGATTCTTCTCCCATGCCTCATGCTTTGTAGTTGGTAGGATTACTTCAGATGGGAGCACTGCTTCAGCACCATAAGTAAGTAGGAAAGGAGATGCTCCAGTTGCTTCTCGGACAGTAGTCCTGTAAGACCACAAAACATTATGTAAATGTTCACACCATGCTTTTTTATGCTTCTCCACCCTTTTCTTCAGTCCCATTCCAATAGTCTTGTTGGTGGCTTCCGCTTGTCCATTGCTCTGAGGGTATAATGGAGTTGATTTTCCCAGCTTGACACTGTAATTAGAGAGTAAATTTCTAATGTTGTCGCCGACTAGTTCCTTTCCATTATCAGTACATATCTCCGCTGGTACACCAAATCTGCAAAATATATTCTCCCAAATGAATGTGAATACTTCTTGTCCTGTCTTCTTCTTGATAGCTTTGGCTTCAAACCACTTGGTGAAATAATCTGTCGCCACAATGATGTATTTCCGTTGTCCTGAGCCTGGAGTCAGTGGTCCAATTATATCAATGCCCCACTTGGCGAAGGGCCAAGGGCTGAGCACTGAATTTAATGATGTCGCTGGCGCTTTAATTCTTCTTCCATACAACTGGCATTGCTTGCATCAGCTAGCATTTTCTTTGGCATCACTATTCATCCAGGGCCAGTAGTACCCTTGCATTCTAACTTTTAATGCTAGAGCTCTTTGACCGCTGTGATTCCCACAGTCTCCTTCATGGATTGCTTCTAATAATTTCTTGCCTTCTTCTCTTGATACACACAGCAACAATGGTCCAGAGAATGACCGGCGGTACAAAATTCCATCTCGAAGCTCATAGTTCGCCGATCTACTAATGACTTGGTGAGCTAAAATCTGCTTTCCTGACAACGTAAGGCAGTCCAAATAATACCGTATCGGCGTTCTCCAATTTGTCTCTGTTGATTCTTCAGTGCTTGTTGCCAGCACCTCTCTTTGTTCTCGCTCTTCTACCGATGATTGCTTCACTCTTTCAATATCTATTGAAGGGATATCAGGATTTGTCATCATTGAGGAGATGAAAGCCAAAGCATCGACGTGCCTGTTATCTTTTCTGCAGATGTGGCGAAACTTGATACCTGTGATCCTCTGGGCATACTCCCTAGCAAGTTTTAGGTACTTCTGCAGAGACGGGTCTGTTGTCTGATATCGTCCAGAGATTTGACGGATCACTAGCTGAGAGTCGCTTGTCAATCTAACATCGCTGATGCCCATTTCGAGGAGTATTCGCATGGCGTGGATAACCGCTTCATATTCTGCCTCACTATTTGTTGTTCGGAATTCCAGCCTCAGTGAGTGTACTATTCTGGCTCCTTTCGGCGAAGTTAGGACAATTCATATTCCTTTTCCTTCTTTATTTGACGAACCATCTACATAAACTTCCCATCCGTTAGGACTGCATTTCAATAGATCTAGCATTTCATTCTCTCGCTCATCCAAGGAGAATGGGATTTCTTCTATTCATTCTTCTTCATCAATTGGAAAGTCGGCGAGGAAGTCTGCAATAACTTGAGACCGCTGTGCTGTAGGTATTTCGTATTGGACGCCAAACTGCTCAATTTGCTGATTCCATTTGGCGATTCGCCCTACTCTTTGAGAGCTGTGCAGAATGGATTCTATTGGAGTCTTGGTTAGAACAACGATGGGATGAGCATGAAAGTATGGGCGTAATCGCTGAGATGCAAAGACTAACGCCAAAATCAATTGTTCAATTTTTGTATAATTCTTTTCTGCCCCTTGTAATGTTCTGCTAATATAATAAATAGGTGTTTCTCCGCCCTTGGTTCTTACAAGCACAGCACTGATGGCGAATGGTGTTGCAGCGAGATAAACTCTAAGTTCTTCGCCGTGCTCAGGTGGCTGAATCGCTGGAAGAGTGGCGAGGTACTTCTTAATCCCTTGAAAAGCAGCTTCATGGGCATCAGTCCAATTAAATTTTTCTCCTTTCTTCAATGTTTGAAAGAATAATTTGCATTTGTCAGAAAATCTGGAGATAAATCTATTAAGTGACGCCAAAGTTCCATTAAGTCTCATGACATCCTTCACTATTACCGGCGAGGGAATATATATGATTACTTTAATCTTAGCCTGATCAGCTTCTACACCTTTCTTGGTGACAACATACCCCAGGAATTTTCCTGAAGTTACACCAAAGACACACTTCGCTGGATTTATTTTTAGTTTGGTAATACGCATGTGATCAAATATATCTCTGAGGTCCTGCACATGAGTCTGCTTCTTCTTGCTCTTTACAAGCATATCATCAACGTACACCTCCATCGTTTTTCCTATCCATTTTTCAAACATCTTCTGCGCCATTTCTTGATAAGTAGCGCCGGCGTTCTTCAACCCAAAGGGCATTCGGGTATAACAAAACAATCCTTTGGTGGAAAAGAAAGCTGTGTGCCTCTGATCTTCCTCCGCCAAAGGTATTTGATTATATCCTGAATAACCGTCCATGAAGGATAGCAACTCATGTCCTGATGTAGCATCGACTGTTTGATCGATACTTGGCAGCGGGAAACTATTCTTTGGACATGCCCTATTGAGGTCGCTGAAGTCGATGCAGATCTGTACTCCCTTGTTTTTCTTTGGTACCACTACCATATTGTCTATCCATTGAGGATATTGCACCGGCCTTATGATACCAGACGCCCTCATCTTGTCAATCTCTGCCTCTACTGCTTCTTTGTAGGCTGGAGCCAATTTCCTTATCCTTTGCTTGAAAGGCCTAATCTTTGGATCGATATCTAACTTATGACATGCTATCGCCGGGTCAATGCCTGGCATTTCATTCATGCCCCAGGCGAAGACATCAACATATTCCTTGGGTAATGCTTGTAACTTCGCCGACTCATCTTCATTTAATAAAGTACCAATCTTTACCATTTTTGGGTCGTCCTCCTCGCCAATGTTTATATCTCTAGTAGGTTCCACCGCCGTAAAATGTAATTCAGGCTCTCCCATCGGCGATGGTTCCTTTAATTGCTATAAGGTCTTCCCTTCAGGCTTCGCCGAATCTTCTACTGAGGTTACTGAATGCACATATGTTGAGGGGTCGGCGATGAAGTTTTGGATCTCTTGCTCCTTAGCAGCTTCCTTGCCCTGCTTCTTTTTCTCTGCATTTTTGGCTTTTCTATTTTCTCGCATTTGTATATCTGTTGTATTGCAAGCTTTCGCTACTGCCAAATCTCCTACATATTCGGCGACTCCTATAGGTGTTGGGAACCTTAGACGCTGATGATAAGTGGAAGGTACTCCCTTTAGGCTGTGGAGCCATGGTCTTCCAAGAATGGCAGCATACGTCGAATCAACATCCACAATGCAAAGGGTGGTGTTCAAGAAGTATTCATCACAGATCACAATCTTAAATTCAATTTCACCTTTAGGCTTAGACGCTATTCCATTAAATCCATAAATATGGTAAGAGGAAACTGTCGGCGAGGGGATCTTATCATCTTTGGCTTTCATCGCCTCGTAAGCAGAGTTGAAAAGAATGTCCACTGAACTGCCTGGATCAATAAGCACCTTAGGCAATCTGAACTTCCCCATTTGAATGGTGAGGACCAGAGGATTGTTGTGATTCCTTCCTTCTGGAGGTATCTCTTTAGCGGAAAACCTACACAAGCCTTCATCCAATCTTGCAAGGGTTCTTGTTTAGCGGCGACACTGCAAATTTCGTTTCCCATTCTATCTCGCTTATGCACTCGAGATAGGACATTATCGTGGAACTCATCCCTGGTGATCTTTGAATGTACAATGGAAAAACAGTCCAATTCCAACAAGTCTCGCTCTACTTTTACCTCATACACATTTGGAGCCTGTGTTGGAATGGCTTGGATTGGCTGAACCATAATAGGAGGCGGCGGTGGTAAATCAAAGAATTCCTGGAATTTCCCAAGGCGAATGAATCTGTGAACTTCCTGCTGCACGCCGGTACAGTTTTCAGTTGTGTGGCCATGAAATTGATGGAATTGACAGAAGGAATTGGTGTTGGTCGGCGAGACCCTTGGATTTCCTCTATTATAAGGATATCGGATATCATCTCTGCAATTTGAGCTCTCGATTTGTCCGAATGCATCAGTATAAGAGACACGTAACTTTGGTAAGGTAGCGTCTTGGAAAGGTTGCTGGTTGCCTCTGCCAAATTTTCTGTTATCTCCATTGTATCTTCTATCGCCATTCCCATTTCGCCGATTATCTCTTCCACCTCGGCCATTGTTGCTTCCTCGATTATCTTGCCTATCTCTCCCATCATAATTGTCTCGCTTTTGTGAATTCCAATGTTGTTCGGCGGTAACTTGCTGTTGTGGCTTTGCTGCCTCTGGTACTACCATCGCCGAAGATGGAGCTTTCGTTAATCTCTGCTGTTCTGCCTTCTGCCACTCTTTTTTAATTTCTTCCTGCTCCTCCAATGAATAGCTGTTGATCGAGTGAATTTGTTTCGCTCTTTCTTTCTTTAAGCGAAGCTCTTCTGCTTGAATTTCTTCATAATTTATCCATTCGTCCTGCATAGCCCTCAAAGTTTTCATATCCTTCGGCGCCTCCCAGAATAATTTTTGATACAGTGGGTCTGATGTCTCCAAAGCACTAAGAAATGATCTTATTTTTTCCTTATCTGATACCGCTGATCCTACTTCGCTGCTCGACTTTCTCCATCTTTGAATAAAACATTTGTAGGTCTCTGAAGGTCTTCTCTTGATGTTGAACAGTCTTCCACGCCAGGTCGACTTCTATTGTTCTGAATAAATGCTCGTAAGAACTTGCTCTCTAATTTTTCAAAAGATTTAATTCTTCCTTCCTCCAACCCATCAAACCAAGCTAAGGCTTCATCTTTGAGTGTGGCGGGAAATGCCATGCACATTATGAGATCTGATCCTACCCACGTTGCCAAGTCTCGCTTATAACTTCTCAGGTGTTGTGCGGGATCTCCAGTTCCATCATAGGTAGATGTGAATTTCGGCATGGAGAACCTTGTGGACACATACCCGTACGTAATACAATCTCAAAAGGGTGTTTTCTGCGCCTCTGAGAGTGCCACCTTGTATTTCTACTCCTTTGAAGATCCGCTTAAGGCCTCCACTTTGGTTTTTAACCGGCGAAGCTCTTTCTTCATGCCCTTATCTGCCTTGTTCCGCCGTCCTGAATCACTGTATTCTTCGCTATCTCTTCTAAACATATCCTTCCTTCTACCCCTCTCATCGTATTTCGCCGATGAGTATGAGACTTCCATTGTGCTAGTTCCACTTTTTTCTGAACGACGAGTTGTATGTGAATGAGATGCATGGCTCCTGCTTTGTGCCACCTTTCTATTTTCTGCCATCAATTCGCTGTGACTCTGAAGTACTGTTTCCATCTGCAATTGCATCTGCCTTTGCATTTGAGCTGCTTGCCGATTATTTGCTTCCAGGATCTTCTTTAGCAAAGTTTTCGTAGTATTAGTGGACCCTGTGTTATCCGCCACCACTACCGGATGATTTATGGTTGCGCCTGGCACTACCATCATGTCATTTCCACTAGCGACCTGCTGAATATCTGCTGTCGTGATAGGTTCGGCGACAACTGCTGGGACTTCTTCCGTCTCCTGGGGTGTTTCGCCAATAGCTCTTGGGATTGCATTAGCTGCTACTGTGCCCCTTGCACTGGTGTTCTGAATTGCACCCACGGCATTGGACGACTCGCCGACGGCTCTCTGAGTTTCTCTAGTATCATCCAAGGGCTCGCCGAGAGTATTCGCTTCTACTTCGCTTTTGATCCTCCGCAGTAATGCATTAGGTTCAGGTGTTGCTCCTGCATTCTCCAAGTGGGTGATATCTTCCATAAAAACCTCCTCTTGGCGTGGTGTTCGCTGAACAGGTGACCACCGAGATGAACTCGCCAAGAAGGTATCTGGCAGATCAACTAGCTCAACTCCCCTGCTTCTGGTGTGGTGGCTACTGGGAAACATCACTGGTGTAGAGAGGATGGGGTATCGTGGAGGCCTACCCGCTGGGGCTTTGCCGCTTCTTCCTCTAGGACCCATTCGCCGAAGATCTGTAAAAGGAGACAAACACACTTCCTGACAGTATTGCTCTGTTAGTACTGTGGGTAAATGCCAAATAAGTTAGTTGGATTGCTTTTTCAGAATGTTAATGAATGAAGGACAAAAGTAGCAGCTTTAAATCACATGAGGTACCGATAATGATCTAATCATGACAAAAGTTGCAGAAACATCCTAGGCAGTTGTGATTTTTCGATTAAAATGGCCGTACGGCGACTATTTTGAGAAAATTTGAAGTTTCATCCATGACCCTGAGACTTGTACTAACTCGCCGGAAAAGAATGCCAATCTGCCGAAAATATATATCTATATGACTCATAAACAGACTCAAAGTTGCATATTTTCCTACAATAGGGTAATATCCATACGAAAAATAACATGTTTTCTCCACTCAAATGAACCACTATCTCTGTTACTCATATGATAAAGGTGAAATATGTGATGAACCATCAAATCAAGCAAGCAAACTTTCAACTTTGTCAAAAATAACACCTAAACATGGCATGGTTACTAAAAATAACAAAAAATGTGCTGAAAATCCAGCTACGACGCTGCAAACATACTAAAAATAGCCTTCAATCGTAGAAAAACACCATAACAGACCACAATATATGTTATATATGGCAAATCGAAAAGAGAAACAAAGGGAAGACCTTAAACGGCGAGACTAACACCTCTAAATAGCCATCAAATGTATGTAACAACACTACCGGCGAGATCTGCAACATGTAAATCATACCACATATGGAAACAAGAGAACATATGATAATCTCAACAGATCATGTTAAAAATCAAAGAAAAAACAAGTTCAAAACCTTTTCTAGCGCCAAAATGTAACAGTCTAAAATCCCAATGGTTAGATCTTAGACTGTACACCCAAATATCATACATCATCATACACAGAATCATATCTACACATGCATCTAACCAATCATAAAGAAATCTTAAGGAGATAAGGGTTAGAGATACTTGACAAGAGGTTTTACTTGGTTCGCCCTCATAAGTGAAGACTACATCCAAGGGTTATCACTATTATAAGCATGATTACAACTCTCCATTACCTTGCTAATCTTCTCGCTTTAGTCTCTCAATAAGAACCCTAATTTCAGCCTTGGGCTACAGAGAGCAAGTGTTGTACTTTTCCTCTCTCTAGACCAATCCGAAATGTGTCCAACCCCTTTTCCAGTAGGCTCACTCGCTATTTATAGACCTTTTACATAATGGATTACAGCTAATACAAACAACCATAGACTGACACTAATTTGTCTTGACTCGCCGACACACATACATCGGCGACCTCCTCTCTTACTTTATTAACATTGTTGATAGAATCTTCTAGCAGATAAGACTGATGACGCATCCTCCACTGAGTTAACTAGTCAACCTGACAATGTACCCGTTCTGACTCCTCTTAAATGCGCACCTACTTCTTAACTACCACCGGTGACGTGTCTTCTCTCGTTGATCCTCTTCTCGACGCAATCTTTCATTCTTATATATACTCGCCGATCTAGTCTAACCAGCTTTAGCTCATATGCCGCTGGGACTCTTATTCGCTGATCCCAAACATCTCCACCGTATACTTCTCGTCCAACATCTCTTCTAAGATGCTTTATATCATGAAGGTATTTTCTACCCTTACAGCAGGCTGAAAAAGCGCAAAATCATTTGTCTAAGGCACAAGCAAAGGAGGACAACTACATACGCACAAAGAGAGGATATCAATTACCCATACCTTCGACAACGAAGTAACACCAACTAGTTTGTTGTCAATATTTTTCACTAACCCAACACCAATTTTTCTCTTTCGAGTACAAGTATTGTCACTAACGCTAGGTGAAGGCACATTATCCCTCAAGGACTGGCAACCAGGAGAAGGGCAAGCTGTCAGATTTTTTTTTTAATAACAAGAAACTGAAGATAAAAGCAGAAATACATACGTGCGAAGGAGTCGGATTAAAGCGCCAGGCGACAAAGGTTCGATAGCGTGGATGAAGATCTTTCATCAAACGAGGAAGGAAAAAGCCAGGTTGGGACCGAGATTTCCTAAAACCAGCAACCCACGGACCAGTGACACGAAGAGGAGTACGCATCCACCGATAATCACGACTAAGACGAAGCCTCTGATCAATGGGAAAAGGAAGACTAACTGTCCCAGGAATAACTAGCAAGTCAGGGTCATCACAATCATCCAGCAAAAGAGGGACCTTGTCACGGATTCGCTTAGCAGAAGGGGAAAATCGATGAGGTCCAACTGACCAAGGCACCACGTTAGAACGGAGTCCCCCCAGGTCAAGTTGAAGTTTTGAGGAGTATAATCTTCTCGACGAACCATTGCTAAAGAAAAGGGATCATAACATCTCATGCGAGTACGACCTTGAGCACGAACAACACTCATATAAAAGGCGGAAAAAATTACCAGTATACTGTTGTATGCCAGAAGTTGCTGACACAAGGAGGGATTGTCTCGGTCAACAAAGACGTCAATAAAGAAAGTATCATCGGGATCGTACAAGGGAAGGACAAGACCAGCAGCTAACTGACCAACGGATATGAGTAAGGAATTTTTATCATAAGGAAAAATTCCTAATCATATCCTCGGTCAGAACATCCACATCACCATCAAAGAAGGAAATATCAAAATGGGTCAAACCAAAAGATTCTTTTATTTTGGCAAGACTCCAATGACGATAACTGTCATCTTCAGAAGGACGGAGGCGCCGCAGTTCGTAGTTAAGCTCCCAATCCACTCTAGCAGGAACAAGACCGTCACCAACAGCGGGAAGATTTTTCTTAACATCACCAGAAGAACTCGAGAGACGGGGAAAAACTTGCGACGAAGAAGGAGTAGCTGAAAATACACTTGAATCCATGGCAGCATTCTTCGACTTCTTGGAAGAAGATTTCGACTTAGAACTTGATAGTTTCCGTGTCATCAGGGTTTGAAAAAAACTTGGGACAAAGGGAGGAGAAATGAAGAACCAGTGATCAGAGATGAAGAGGGAAGCATACAGAAGGGAAGTTAGAACTGAGGAAGATAAAGATCACGTCCCCAAATCCATCATTTATAGAAAATCACAAACAACACAAACTCCCACAAAACCACAAAAAGGCGTGAAAGAAGGGCCCACCATTATTTGAAAATGGCGGCATATGCGGAGATTTTCTTCCGTAATTGCCCATATCAATAACTGAAAGAAAAGGGGCAAATTGTTAATGCATAATTTCGGATGGACACGTGGCGCCATCTCAGGACGTTACACACGGAGGCAACGAGGATCGCGAAGGATAAAAGCATATCCCAGAAAAGCAACATCTCATCACGAGACGATGAAATCCAAGGGAGGAGATCGAAGGATCGTCAACCTAGGATACTAGGAGAAAGAAGACACGTTAAGGAGTAGTCACACCGCATTTGATGTTGTTGACAGCATGACAGAAGTTGTTTGTCGATTGAGGATTGGTCCAGCCAGCTATGGAGAGCAGAAACCTCGACCAATAAGGAGCCTACAGCGTATGAATACATCAAGGATCCTTCACATATCAGTACGACGAGCTGGGATTGGATGATAAGGGCGGTCACCGAAGATGGACGATCCAGCCATGGAACAACAGAAGATTGAAGCAACCAAGGGTAGCCAAGAAGCGATGCCCGTGGGAGTACTATAAATACCCCCTCTCATCAGCAGTAGTGGCGGTCGCAGAATTTGGGAAAGGATAGCTAGGAGTGAGAATACTTGGATGAACATTCTCCAGATTCCATTTGGCCTCTATCCATTAACAAATCGAAGTGACTTATAGTGTAAACCAGAGAAAGCTTTTTTGATTTGATATAATAGAACAATAATTTTACCCCCGAGGACGTAAGCACACGGCTGCTGAACCTCGTTAAATTGTTGTGTTGATTATTGTTTTAGTTATACCTTTTGTAGTTAACTTTGTCGACGATTGTCTTCAAGATATTACCATGATTGCCGTCAGTAGCCGACTTGGATCATAATAACCAACGATAATACGTTCAAACTCATGAACTAATCCCTGGTTGTTAACGAACAAAGGCCACCAACGATTTAGGCAATCGAACCTCTAACGATATTTACTTGAAGTATGATATGGGAAAATTAGTATCAACAAACCACTCACCACAGGTTCATATACCACCTCCATAACTACTACAAAGGCACCAACAAAAACACTAGCAACAACAACGTCCACAAGCATCTACAAATACCAATCTGGGACAGATTCCGATATATTTCAATGACTACTACGCTCCTCTGATTGGAAAATTTATTCATCACAAAGATGCCCGTGTTAACTTTTTGGTACACAATGTTAATGAGTCTCCCCAAGTACTGGTCTCTCCACAGCCTTTTCATGACAATGCTAGAGAAGTTTACCACAGAAGGAAAAGTCCTGCAAATACACAGTTGACAAAAATCTTGTGTGTAATTTACTTTATTTCCGCGTTATATTTGACTTGTCATTTATATCTAAAGTATCGTACTTGGTTGTTGACATAGCCTTTCGGATTCTTGTATTGACTCCCTTGTGTGAATCAATCAGATCCGAAGGAGATCTTGTTCTTGAGTTCTTGAGTACATGAACCGTTCAAGGTTTGACTTATAGGTGGACTAAAATAAAAGATTGGTGGTGTACTCGATACCCTCGTCTTTTCAGTTGCAACACTAGATATAAGTAGCCAATCTCTTTAGACTTTGATAATAAACTAAACCCCGCTGCAAGTATTAATTTGGGCCATTGACCCGTTAGTCAACTAGGTCAAGCTACCAATCCGTTAGAATAGTTGTTAGTTATGGTTACGTTATTTACATGTTGAAGTCAACAAATTACTTAGAGCAGATAGTTGAGAAGTAGATGATAAATGAAATGAACCATTCTCCCACATTGATTCACAAGCAAACCATTACGTTGGAAAGTGTATTGATCTTCTCATATGTATCATATATACACTTGTAAAGCATACTAACACAATTCGTAGTTATGTAGATAAGAATACATCTCAATAAGCTATTTCATACAAAATTAACCGACTATATTTCGATGATAGAATAAGTAGAATAGAAGAATCTGTAAAGTCACAACTTCTACTAACCTTTTGTCGATGAAGATGTAATGATCTTTTCGTGATTAAGCTCCAGTCTTTGTTTTCAAGGTCTCACTTACCTAGTCGAGATTCCCAAATCCAAAATCTAAACTTTATTAGACTAATCAAGAATTGTGTTTTGACATCTAAACTTGACAACTACCTTGACATACTAGTAGGTTTGACAGATGTGCTCCAAAAAAACTACTTTATGATTGTCAATAATGGAAGAACAACTAAAATCTGGAAAGACAAGTGGATCATTGAGATTGATACTCTCTTAATCCCAGCAACTGATGAACGTCGTCAGCTAGAATTGGTCAGTCAGCTCATCATTCTCAACTCTGAAAGTTGGACTATTTCTCTTCTGAATACTCTTTTCTCACCTGACATTATGCAAAGGATAATAGGTATGCATATCTCTCCTAATGAAGAAGATGTTCTAGAAATCTGTCAATTACCAATATGAGCAGATAAGTAACAATAGGAGAAGGATGATAAGACGATAAAATTAGTTATAGTTGGAGATCCAATAACAGAGCCACCATCATTTCATTCATAGATTTTCGACTCATTAAATACTAACAAAGTTTTTAAGCCGGTTAAGCAATAAAAAGTTTAAGGATTTTTTTATAACCAAAATCAAATCCAAGATTAACAATCCTTGTAATTCATTTAAATATTCAAAGGTTATACTCATTGTTCTTGATACAAAATCTCCTCCTCCTCTCGATGAGTCTTCTTCATCTATATATCCTAGCGTTGTACGTAGTAACTAATAATCCAAAATCACCAACCACATCATTTCACTTAAATCCAACAAATAACAACAACCCAACCACTGATTTAACAATTACCTTACAAAAACACCATCGACGAAACAAAAACTAAAAGAAATCGACAAAACCTATTTTTACCAGAAACATTAAATAACTTGTTTGAGTTTTTCTTCAACATATTAATGATTCTTGTCCAAAAATAACAACAACAATAAGAAGATTGAATAAGAAAAAAAAATCGAATGAAATCAACAACCCAAACACAAAAATGCTCGTTAAATAACCAAACTCTATGTTTGCATCAACATATCAAAAGCTAATGTCACTGTAATACAGTGGAAAAGTCATTGAGCGATGATACCAGTAATTCGAGTGCAAGACTCGTCAGTACCAAATTCTATACAGATAAAAAAAAAAAAAAAAATCAAAGATATGAAACTACAATTGTTGTGTTACTGCCACCCACCCTTTCTCTCGAAGCCTCGGGCTACCCCTCCACCCCCCACCCATACTACTTCCCTTTCAAACTTAACGACTCACGTGCTCCCTCATTGTCGAGTCTTGACCGACACTAATTCACGTCTCGGTCCACCAGATTGACCTACTTGGAGACGACATCGAGATTGTTCAGAGTCTTCAGACACACGGTGGTTATTCGTCCACCTACTCCTCTTGTTTGCCAGTAAGGATTGAAAGGAATCTTTAAGATGAGATGTGTTCACACTACGTCTCCGCACCATCTGTGCATTTCGAAGGAATAATTTCCAAGTACAACCCGTTCAGACTATTGTCCGGAGAGATCTTCACAACCCGCAGTTAACCACGGACAAATCCTCAAAAAACCCAAAACACCCTCTTACATTTCCTTCAATATTCGACGTGCCTCCGTAAATTCGCGAACTTTCTAAGGTTAATATTGTCATGTTTAAAGAAAAAGCAGAATCCTGTTTTATTTGGAAGTTCTGACGGATTTCAACCAATAATACAATGGATATTCCCCTTTTCTGACATCCTCACCCACCAACGCACATTGTGAAATATACACTGTTCATTTACATATACTAGAACATTCTCATCCTTACATAAATGTCATTCGCCCATTCGGGGATTTTCCAATAAATAGCGTGTGCCCTACTCACGAAAAACTACATTACTCAGCCTCCTCACTCAACAATTTCTAATCAGGTCTACTACTCATCATCATTGATCATGGCAAAGTGTTAGCCAACAGTCAGTGAAGATTACCAGAAGGAAGTCAAGAAATGTAAGAAGAAGTTGAGAGGTCTATTGCTGAAAAGAACTGTGCTCCTATAATCCTTCGATTAACGTAAGTTCATCTTTTACATCTGTGAACTGTTTTTGTTATTTTTTTCATTTTTAGGCATGAAAATGGATTAATTGTTTGTTGAATATGTGTAGATGGCACTCAGCTAGAACTTTTGATGTGAAAACAAATACTGGAGGACCTTTTGGTACCATGAAGAAGGCTGAGTTAGCTCAAGCAACTAATAATGGTTTAGATATTGCTATTAGGTTATTGGAACCTATCGAAAAACAATTTCCTACTATTAGTTACGATTTTCGTTCAGGTATTGTAGGTTTGTGATAGATTATTATGTTTCATTTACTTGATGGGTCCTTTTTAGTACCTGATCTCTTTTGCTGACGTTGTTTGTGATTTTGTAGTTGGCTGGAGTTGTAGTTGTCGAAGTCACTGGAGGACCTGAGGTTCCATTTTACCCCGGAAGAGAGGTTAGTGTAGTGACATCTATCTTTCATAGGTTTTTGAATGTGACAATTGTGTTTGATATTGTTAAAACTCGAATCATTTATCTGATTGTCTAGTACTTATGTATTTACATTTGCAGAATGGATTCATGGAAATAATTATTTAAGATTGACATTTGACCATGTGAATAGGGTAGTTCTTGTTGTAATACTTAGTTGGAGTCCGTTTTGTGTTGTTTTATTTCTATTGGTTCTGGTGGGAAACCAACTGTACACATGTATACTAATAGTCTTATGGTAGATCATTCATAGGGTAGCACCTGTCTAGAAAGGGAAAATACTACTGAATTTGCTTGTTGTAGAGTGCAATACAATGTTGCCCCAACTCGTCTATTGAGGTCAGTAGGATAGAATTCTGAATGTTGTGAGGTGGTGTTTCTGGTAAGTAGAGACAAGCTTTGGGCAGAAACACATCAGATTGAGATGATAAATGATAGTTTGGCGCTAAATTTAGTCTTAAGGTTTGATTCCCATTAATGAAATTGGTAAATTATCTAGGTAGCAAAAACTGATTTTCACTTCATACCTCCAAACTCTTTAACATTGTCCATGCAAACATATTTTTTGTCGCGCCATTTTAAATTGGATTGATATTCAGTTTGTGTTGTTCTCAATCTTAAAAGGAAGATTTCATTATTTTTGTTGGAAAATTTAGGTGTTGTGTTTATTTTTTTTTATGTGGAAACATCCATTTGTTTTTCTTTTGCTATTTTTGCCATTTCACTTGTGATGGTTCACACATTATAATGATACGTTTGTTTTAATTCGTGTAGGATAAGCCTCATCCACCCCCAGAAGGTCGCTTTCCCAATGCTACCAAGGGTATCTGCTTTTATCTCAAGCACCTTTTGTTTTTTTCGGTAATGGAATTGGTCGAAACATAATTCCGGTTCATCAGATCTTTGTCTGATATCATAACTGTCCGTGTCCTGCTTTGTTAGAGCATGGCTCAGTCAACCTCACTAAGTGTTGGTATGTCAAGCTTAGTTGTCAAACTTAGTGATCAAAACTCGGCCGCTAAACAACACACGTTAGGTAAAGTCATCATTGAGTTAGCTTTAGGTTGTGGAAGATTTTGGTAGGATTTAGAATCACTATTTGAAGAGTTGAAGAAGATTGAAGATCACACGAAGACATCCGACTTCATCATCGAGAGGTTAGTGAATCTAAATAACGCGATTCCATTATCTTTTACACTTGTGCTACAAAAGACAAAAACATAACTCATTGCTGAAAGCTTTACGTTATGACTTGATCACTTGTGATCAGTGTGTCTTAAGATATAACTCCACTTTATCGCTTGCGATATTGTTGTTGAAGTTATGACGTTCCATATTGCTTAGAGCTTTCTTTTGTTCCCCGTCTCTAAGTGATATAAGGTTTTTCCTAAAACCTTCGAGTTGGATATAGCAGTTGTGATGTTGTCTCGGTAGTATTACGAGATTTAATCCATCGCAGTATTGTGTCTCAACTTACCTAGTCTGACTCTATCACATTGATTAGCAAGTACTTGTATGAGATAAATGTAAGTGAGATCGTGACTCACACTTATGTTGTGTAGACTCGATATACAGTTGTTCTGTGCTTCGAATACTACATCATGTTTGGCTCTGATTACTGAAGTTCTGAATCATTTACTTGATTGTATATATGAACATCTCGTATGCCATATCATACTTCTAGATTTCGAAACCATATTCTTTATTATCTCATCTTATGGACTTTCAGAGTTCGAAACCTCAATGTAGGTTTTGGTAAAACTATACTTAGATTTCGAAACCATAATCTGGTTTTCGCATCTATAAGCTATTGGTCCGAAACTTAAATATTGTGACCAATGTGAGAACATGAGTTCAAAACATTGTTTGATGGCTAGCAGTGATTTGAGAATCGAGACCAATGTGTCTTGACCATGTGAGTTCTAAAAGATCGAAAAGACCCTGGGGTTTCCTAACGGTTTATGTGAACCTGGAAATATAGCCTGTGCGTCAAGGACAAAAAGGTGTGATGCTGAAACGTCACTTAACCACATGGACTCTCAAGTTCGACACCAAACATTTGCGACGAGTCTAATACGTGTTTCTTGTTTCGAAACCTTAACCAAGGTTTTGTTAAACATAATCTAGAGTTCGAAACCTTACTTTGGTTTCGCTATATGGAAACTTGATTTGGGAACCTAATTTCGGTTCTGGTCATATATGAACTTTAGGATCCGAAACCTTAACTTGGTTTCTACCAAACAAATTGTAGATTTCGAAACCTTAATTTGGTTATCTCAGAATGCGTATTTTCGAAGTTCAAACTCTATCATTTTGATTTGTGCTTCAACGAATTAATGAGTTTGATATTCTCAGTTTGAAGTTTGAATTAGTTCATCTTCAATGTACAACTAAGTTGTTTGAGTCATTGTCAGAAATATGGTTGGTCACTCTAGTTAGTAGACACATGATTTCTGATCAATACTGAACGTGATTAGATCTTCGTATGGATATACTACTTGATAAAATATTCATTTTATTATTCATTTGATGTTTTGATTTGAATTCTTAGATATCATTAACGTGATCATCTATATTGGAATCAAGAATTCAGGAGATTCAACATTTTGCTATTGCTCGATGAATCATGCACTGTACTTTAATGGTATATCTTTTTGTATGATTCAGAATGTCCATTGAACCTACGTGTTCACTTAAGCTTAACACACAAGGCTTGTCCACGTCTGTAAGGATTCGTTTATGCGGAACGTTGAACCACGTTGGACCAGATCCCACTACCACCTAGGATCGTTCTGGCCCGTCCAGCAAAGCCTAGGAAGTGATGTCGACATTGCTAAAGCTGATGACGACATTTGGAAGTAATAATACCTTAAGGAGATTTTCGAAACTAAAGGACACGTTTTCGAAATAAGCTCTTTCCCAGGGAGCATATTTGGTAAGCACCATATTTCGAATTAATGAAATATCCAAATATACCTTATGAGTATTATTTGCTTTGATTACTCTCGGCCAAACATTTATTGAAAATATATTTTCATTTATGAATTATATTTTTCTTTAATGTAAAAATGCTAGAGTATTAGATCTCATTAAAAGCTATGAGTCTAAGTGGGGAATTTCGGAACAAATATGAAAATGTGCTTTAAAGGATTTGCGAAATTAAGTTAGCGTTATTTCAAATCTAAGCCTTAGTGAATATAAATAGGAGTGATATCTCTCCTGAAAGCTTTATCCTTCTACCAAGCTTTTCTTCGGAACTACAAGCTTGTGTCTGCCGCCTTTCTTTTCAGTTACCTTTGAGCTTTTGCTCTCGGTCTAGAATTACGAGGAAGTCTTCTCTAGGGATCGAGAAGCCTAGAAGTACCTCTTACAGGAAACAAGTTTATGTTTACTAGTTTTCTTTGTATTGTACTTGTGTTCTGTTCTATCACGTCTATCAAACCTTGCGATCTAGTTTATTCTATGGTCCTTCTCTTATGCAATAAAGGCCACTCAAGATTGTTGTGATTAGAACATCCTCTTTATCTATTAACCTGGATTTGCCAACAAGCCGCTTTCGGTTTGTGTGCCTAAACTATAGATATTTAGTGGAATCAAGATTATTGTTGTTAGATTTGTTCTTTGCAGGAACATTGTTCTTCACGGTCATATCATATTGTACTTGCTACAACTATCAACTTGATTCCAATTGGGATGACAAGGTTGCTCTTTCGAGAGTTTTGGTTTTGAAACCCTGATCGATATCTTGAGGAGTTTATTACCAAAGTAAACTTAAATATCCTCACTCTTGGGGTAAAACGACTTCGGTGAAATATATGTTAGTTACCAAGGGTATCATCCAACGATTTGACCAACCGCTATTTAGTTGTTGTCCATAAGATTGTAATCGTCCGATTGGAGGTCGGGTAGCGATAGTCCTCGCGACGGGCTGTGAGGCAACTCTTGCGTTAGACAGTAAAGGACGTCTGTTTGCGTAAGAGAGTGCATGTGCGTGACCACCTTGTTGTAGTTAGAGGCGTAGGAATACTGAGGGGAAATCTTTGTGACTAATAGTCGTATTATGGTCATATTGTCTGCACCAGCTAGTACGAAGTCTGAGAGTAGGTGTGTTGGCGGCTTAATTCTTAAGAGTATTCAAACAGGACGAGGTCCTAGGGTTTTTCTACGAGTTTGTAGTTTCCTCGTTAAAAAAAATCTTGTGTGTACTTTACTTTATTTCCGCGTTATATTTGACTTGTCATTTATAATTAAAGTATCGTACTTGGTTGTTTACATAGCCTTTCAGATTCTTGTATTGACTCCCTTGTGTGAATCAATCAGATCTGAGGAGATCTTGTTCTTGAGTTCCTTAGTACAGGAACCGTCAAGGTTTGACTTATAGGTGGGCTAAAATAAAAGATTGGTGGTGTACTCGGTACCCTCGTCTTTTCATGCTTCTTGATCGATAAGCTGGTCTTGTTGAATGTTGATTGACACGCCTCACTTTGCATGTAGACAGGTGTTGATGGTGGTTTTTGGCGAGGAGGTCACAGGGGTAATTTTGCAT
>JAJJMA010237565.1:520-14504 GCA_023529015.1 Papaver nudicaule
GACCTAGTTAGCTCCGGTTATACAAGTTCCTTAAGTGGTTCTTCGTGTATAACTGAGGTAGATTCGGATTGGGCATTGCTTACTTGGTTTGCTTGTCAGCCCCGATTCAAGAAGTAGATTTCCGTATGACCTGGATTTAACAATCCGAAGGAAGTCATCTTGTGTATGGTAAACTGAAGAGGACAGTTACACCATACGTCAACAGTTTGGTTTAAACGCCAGTATTGCTGACACAAGCCTTTGACATCGGTCAAAGCAACTCCTAGGCCTGTAACGGACGTCAGCTAGGGGAATCAAGTGCGTGACGATCAGTGGGGATCCAGAGACGTAAGGAAGGCGACAGTAGCCAATTCGCTTGGAGGGCTTGAGTTGGTCTCTGCTACATCCCAGACCGAAGTCTTATAGTAGGCTAGTGTTTGTAGTCAGTTTGTACTGGGCGGTGTTCAAACTGGACGAGGTCCCGAGGTTTTTCTGCAAGGCAGTTTCCTCGTTAAAAAAACGTTTGGTGTCTTGTGTGCTTTTACTTTCCGCATTATAACTCTGATTTATAATTAAAGCACCAAGTAGTACGTTATTGCCTAACTGTCGAGTTGACTCCGAAGTATTCTTTGTCGAGGTCTTAACAACTCCAGTTTGAGGTTTGGATATTGATTTTTGAGATCGTCGAGACTTTAACCATAAGACTCACGAGCCAAAACAAAAGTTGGTAGTATTTCGGTACCCCTCCTTTTTCAGCACACATGCACCATAACACGAGTGCACAAGTACGCCGCAATCAAGTTGGTCGTGGCCAAAGGCCAAGGCCGTGGCTTCCCTAGCCAATGGCGCCATGAACCATGGCACCACAATTTATGGCCTTGGCCAATGGCGCCATGAACCATGGCGCCACAATTTCTGGCCTTGGACAAAGGCCAAGGCCGTGGCCTCCTTAGCCAATGGCGCCATGAACCATGGCGCCACAACTCATGGCCTTGGTCAAAGGCCAAGGCCGTAGCCTCTTGGACTATGGCGCCATAAGTCATGGCGCCATGAAATCTAACCTTGGCCCCAAGGCCAAGGTGCCACATTACAGGCGCCATATCCATGGCGCCATGAGTTCCTGGCCTTGGCCAACGGCCAAGGCCACTCCTATACACCTACTACGCATGTCTCGAAAGCGCCACACTCACGCTGGTCACGGCATCATAGTCACACGACACTACTCAAACTCAACTCAACTACGCAATATCTGCGCATCATTTGAGATATCAAAACATCACACGCTGCGCAATATCCCATCTTGCCATGACGCCTTGGCCATGGCCTTTCATACCCTTCCACGCGATATTTTTTTTCTTTTTTTAACACATCCATGTTTCGAATGCAAAATATTTTTCTATTTTTTTCACATTATCACTCACATTAGGGTTTAATCCCATATTGCTAGTGTTGACATTGTGAAAAAAAAAAAAACAACTAAAATTTATAAAATTCGCTCTCACCGTCTGGTGCTTAGTATGAAACATTGTTATTCCACACTAACCAGGGGACTTAATGTAGATGGTGAAAAAATCGGATAGGGGTAAAGACGTAAAATGTCCCTCTATTATGTCTCGCCGAGAGGCGATTGCTTATTCAGGCAAATCTCTGAAGCTCAGAATGCAACCCGTTCTGCAAGCTGAATATGTTCTTTATGAGTTCTCTCTTATAACTTCCGAGTGGAGAGAATAATATCATAGTGCAGAGCCAAACAACCCACCTATACACAAAGCCACCAATTTGCTGATATCGACATAGCTTTGAATTTCTCAACATAAGAGTTAAATTACTCACTGGTGCCATGGTGGAGAGTTAATAGAGACGTATCCATATGGATTTCCTCTTGAATGTGACTCGATTCTTGAGTCTTAATGAAAACCTCAGATGTACCACGGTTCTAGGCATGTCCAGAGCTACCTGAGTAACATATGACAATTGAAACAGCTTAAACACACCTAAACATGTCATAACTTTGAGTAATATGCAAACAACTCAAACGTGCCTAAACAGGTCATCTAATATGCCATAGCTAAAAGATAGCATGGCTTAAAATATTATGGTTGAAGGAATTATGGCCAAATACACCACAAGAAGTGATAAAGACCATGGCCCAAATATGGCCATGGCCACAAAATTGTTTTGGCAAAAGGCATAGACCTTGGCCAGAAAATATGGCGCCATCCTCCATGGCGCCCTACCCGTCCAGACCATGGCACCACACCCGTCCATCCTTGGACAAAGGCCATGGCACCATGCATCCATCCACGACGCCATATTCACGTACACTTTACTAAAAGCTAAGCATAAGCCATGTTCACACACTCATGGCTATACGACATTGTCATAGCCCAAAGCAGCACAGTACAACATCTGCTTTTCTACACGAGATATCAAAACATCACACGAGGGGATAACTTTAGGGGTATTGGTCTGGCGGTCTACGACAGTTAGGAAGAAACTGACGGAGATGATGGGCAGTTATACGAAGATGGTGCGAGTGAACATGTTCTACACGACTCAAACAGTTACAGAAACCAACTCATGTTCTCTACTCCTCCACTCTTCCACGACTCCCACCTTCTCTATCAAGAGATCAGGCTGAGTTCAATACTATAAATAGAGGCTTCCTCTATCTTCCAAGGCAGAACACGACAGAATAACTGGAACACTCGAAAACACCAGAACCTCAGAGCACACACACTCGAGTATTCAACACACTTCTAGCCTTGGAGATTTCCAGTCACTCTTACGACGGAGATCTTGAACTCATACACCCAGAACACACATCTTCAACCTGATCTCAAGTTTCTTTCACTGTTTCCCTCCCTAGGTTAACCTCTATCCTCTCTATGACCGAAGCAAGACTTGAACGGCCATTGACTTGGTTTAGGCTTGTCTTGTTCGATTTTGATCTCGAGCACTACGAAAGTACCCAGAGACGGTACATTGTTTTTCAGGCAAAAACACGTCCACGTGGATATTCTTCTGGAATTTCACATGGGTTAAACTCTGACTCCTTTATCTCTTAGTTGGACTTGGTTATCACGAAAATATCTTATGTGGTTCATCTAACGATTCTCAATGTGTCAATAAGATAAAGATTATCTCTGGTCTGTTGGATAAATCTAGGTTTCTGTGTGTGCAAGTCAAGTAACGGGTTCGTTTTACACGTGCACTTGCTAAACTTGTGGAAAAAGTAACTAGTTGCTTTATTCCTAAGAAACCTATCTTATTGAGTGCTATAAATAGAGGGTTTCAGAACGAAAACTGCAAGCATCAAGCATACGTGAAGTTTCTCTGTGAAATTGATCGTAAACTCTTTTCACTTAGGTGAAAGCTTGTTGTGGTATAGTCATCCTCTATTAGGTAGCAGTTCCTCTGTGGGATTTACCTAACGACTATAAAGACTTCTCTTGAGAGTTGGGAAGCACAGGTAGGAGATAACGTACCTCTGTGGTTGTTATCAGATTAACCTGTAACCTTAGTTGCATGATTACGTTTTTTTCTATTCTACGGTCCTTCTCTTCTGAAAGAACCGATACGCAACTACAGGGTTTTAAGGAAGCAACGCAAGGCTGCACGACGTGTTATAAGACCCAGTTAGCTCCAATTGCATAAGTTTCTTAAGTGATTCTTTTTACAATTGAGGTAGAGACAAGTTTGGCATTGATTACTAGGTTTTCAGCATAAGCCCAATCTTGTAAGTAGATTACCGTATGACCTGGAGCAATCCGAAGGAAGTCACTTTGTGTATGTCAAACTGATAGAGGACAGTTCAAACATACAATTGATAATTGAGGTTGCAAATACGGAATTATTGACACAAGCCTTTTAACAGTGGTTAAAGCAACACCTAGGCCTGTAAAGGACGTCAACTAGGGGAATCAAGTGCGTGACGATCTATGGGGGATCTAGAGACGTAAGGAGTGCAACAGTAGCCAATTCGCTTGGAGGGATAGAGTTGGTATCTGTTACATCCCAGACCGAAGTCTTATAGTAGGCTAGTGTTTGTAGACAGTTTGTATTGTGCGGTGTTTAATCTGGAAGAGGTCCCGACTTTTCTACAGGTCGTACTTTCCTCGTTAAAAAAATCTCTGGTTTCCTGTGTGCTTTACTTTTCGCATTATATACAAACACAAGAAGTACGTTATTGTTAACCTGATTGTTGTCCCCAATCCATCCAAAGGATTTACCAAGACCTTGTCTTGCGTCTGACTGATCACTTGTGATCAAAACTAAGGTTATACAGATTTGGATATTGATTTTTGAGATCTTTCAGATCTGACCATAAGTCTCACGAGCCCAAACGAAAAGTTGGTAGTATTTCGGTACCCCTGCTTTTTCAATTGGTATCAGAGCCGGTGAACACATAAAAGACGTACATGTCTGTGTTTATCGCGGCTTGTGTTATGGAACAAAGCATAAGAGCTTGTAACTGTTAGAGCATGGCTCGGTCAACCTCACTAAGTGTTGGTATGTCAAGCTTAGTTGTCAAATTTAGTGATCAAAACTCGACCGCTAAACAAGACACATTAGGTAAAGTCATGAGTGGGTTAGCTTTTGGTTGTGGAAGATTTTGGTAGGATTTGGAATCACTACTTGAAAAGTTGAAGGAAGACTGAAGATCAAACGAAGACATCCGGATTCATCATTCAATAGTGAATCTAAATAACGTGATTCCATTATCTTTTACACTTGTGCTACAAAAGACAAAAACACAACTCTCTTCTGGAGCTTTACGTTATGACTTGATCACTTGTGATCAGTGTGTCTTAAGATAACTCCACTTTATCGCTTGTGATATTTGTGTTGAAGTTATGACGTTCCAATATTGCTTAGAGCTTTCTTTTCTTCTCCGTCTCTAAGTAATATAAGGTTTTTACTAAAACCTTCGAGTTGGATATAGCAATGTGATGTTGTCTCGGTAGTACTACGAGATTTAATCCATCACAGTATTGTGTCTCTACTTACCTAGTCTGTCTCTGTCGGATTGATTAGCAAATACTTTTATGAGATAAATGTAAGTGAGATCGTGACTCACACTTATGTTGTGTAGACTCGATATACTGCTGTTCTGAGCATCGAATGCCACGTCTTGGTTTGGCTCTGAATACTGAAGTTCTGAATCATTTACTTGATTCTGTATATGAACATCTCGTATGCCATATTAAACTTCTGGATTCCGAAACCATATTCTTGTTATCTCATCTTATGGATTTTCAATGTTCGAAACCTCAATGTAGGTTTTGGTAAAACTAAACGTTGATTTCGAAACCATAATCTGGTTTTCGTATCCGTGAGCTATTGGTCTGAAACTTAAATATTTTGACCAATGAGACAACATGAGTTTGAAACTATGTTTGCTGGCTAACAGTGACTTGAGAATAAAGATCAATGAATCTTGACCATGTGAGTTCTAAAAGGTCGAAAAGACCCTGAGGTTTCCTAAAGGTTTATGTGAACCGGGAAATATAACCTGTGCGTCAAGGCTAAAAAGGTGTGATGCTGAAACGTCTCTTGAACACATGGACTCTCAAGTTCGACACCAAACATTTGTGATAACTCCAATATGTGTTTCTTGTTTCGAAACCTTAACCAAGGTTTTGTTAAACAAAATCTAGATTTCGAAACCTTACTTTGGTTTCGCTATATGGAAACTTGATTTGGGAACCTTAATTTGGTTCTGGTCATATAATGAACTTTAGATTTCGAAACCTTAATCTGGTTCCTGCCAAACAGTATGCAGGTTTCGAAACCTAAATATGGTTATCTCAAAATGCGTATTTTCGAAGTTCAAACTCTATCATTTTGATTTGTGCTTAAACGAATTAATGAGTTTGATATTCTCAGTTCGAAGTTTGAATTAGTTCATCTTCACTGTACAACTAAGTTGTTTGAGTCATCATCAGAAATATGGTTAGTCGCTCTAGTTAGTAGACACATGATTTCTGATCAATATTGTACGTGATTAGATCTTCGTATGATTTTACTACTTGATCAAATATTCATTTGATGTTTTGATTTGAATTCTTGGATACAATAAACGTGATCATCTACATTGGAATCAAGAATTCAGGAGATTCAACATTTTGCTATTGCTCGTTTGAATCATGCATTGTACGTCCGTGGTATACCTTTATGCGTGATTCAAAATGTCTCTTGAACCTATGTGTTCACTTAAGCTTAACACACAAGGCTTGTCCACGTCTGTAAGGATACGTTTATGCGGATTTTTGAACCACGTTGGACCAGATCCCACTTCCACCTAGAATCGTTCTGGCCTGTCCAGCAAATCCTAGGAAGTGATGTCGACATTATTAAAGCTGATGACGACATTTGGAACTAATAATACCTTAAGGAGATTTTCGAAACAAAAGGACACGTTTCGAATTGAGCTCTTTTCCAGGGAGCATATTTGGTAAGCACCATATTTCGAACTAATGAAATATCCAAATATACCTTATGAATTATGTGCTTTGTTTACTATTGGCCAAACATTTATTGAAAATATATTTTCATTTATGAATTATATTTTTCTTTAACGTAAAATGCTATAGTATTAGATCTCATTAAATGCTATGAGTCTAAGTGAGGAATTTCGGAACTAATATGGAAATGTGCTTTAATGAATTTCCGAAATTAAGTTAGCCTCCTTTCAAAGCTAAGCCTTAGTCAATATAAATAGGAGTGGTATCTCTCCTGAAAGCTTTATCCCTTACCAAGCTCTTCTTCGGAATTGTTAGCTTGTGTCTGTCGCTTTTCTTTTCAGTTACCTTTGAACTTTTGCTCTTGGTCTAGAATTGCATAAAAGTATTCTCTAGGGATCGAGAAGTCTAGAAGTACCTCTGTGGGAAACTAGTTTATGTTTTACTAGTCTTCTTTGTATTGTACTTGTGTTCCGTTCTATCACGTCTATCGAACCTTGCGATCTTGTTTATTCTATGGTCCTTCTCTTCTGCAATAAGGCCACTCAAAATCGTTGTGATTAGAACATACTCTTTATCTATTAACCTGGATTTGTCAGCAAGCCGCTTTCGGTTTGTGTGCCTAAACTATTGATATTGAGTAGAATCAAGATTGTTGTTATTAGATTTGTTCTTTGCAGGTACACCGTTCTTCAAGGTCATATCATATCGTACTTGCTACAGCTATCTGCTTGATTCCAACTGGGAAAACAAGGTTGCTCTTTCGGGAATTAGGTTTTGAAACCTTGATCGATATCTCGAGGTGTTTATTCCCTAAGTAAACTCAATATCCTCTCTCTTGGTGTAAAACGACTTTGGTGAAATATTTGTTAGTTACCAAGGATATCATCTAGCGATTTGACCTGTCGCTATTTGGTTGTTGTCCATAAGGTTGTAATCGTCCGATTGGAGGTCGGGTAGTGATAGTCCTCGCGACGGGCTGTGAGGCAACTATTGCGTAAGACACTAAAGGACGTCTGTTTGCGTAAGGGAGTACATGTGCGTGACCACCTTGTTGTGGTTGGAGGCGTAGGAATACTGAGGGGAAATCTTTGTGACTAATAGTCGTATTAGGGTCATATTGTCTGCACCAGCTAGTCTGAAGTCTGAGAGTAGGCGTGTTGGCAGATTAATTCTTAAGAGTATTCAAACTGGACGAGGTCCTGGGTTTTCTACGAGTTTGTAGTTTCCTCGTTAACAAAAGACTTGTGTCTACTTCACTTTACTTCCGCATTATATTTGATTTATCATTTATAATTAAAGTATCGTACTTGGTTGTTGACATAGCCTTTCGGATTCTTGTATTGACTCCCTTGTGTGAATCAATCAGATCTGAAGGAGATATTGTTCTTGAGTTATTGATTACATGAACCGTTCAAGGTTTGACTTATAGGTGGACTAAAATAAAATATTGGTGGTGTACTCGGTATCCTCGTCTTTTCAATTTGTGTTTGGCTTGATCCAACATATAAGAAAAACCATGTTTAAGAACATTGATTCGTGTCTCGGCAACTTGACACAAAATATTATTAATCCTTGTTCTGGATCAGCACTAGTTGCAACCACTACTTCGCAAGAAGATTCTGATGTGTCACCTAATCGTGGTCAGGTTATCTTTGGTACTAACCTATACTACAGATCTGACATATCTGACTCTGATGCTGAAAAGGAAGCTGAGGAAGAATTGGCTAGACTTTTAAAACCCATAAATATGATCAACTCCGAGAACAAGCGATTGAGATCCGAGTTGACATGTCCAAGGAAAAGTATCAGAGTAAATGATCATCTTATTGAAGAACTGAACGCGGAAAATGAATCTCTAAAAGAATCTGTCAAAACTCTGAAGATTTCTGTTTCAGAAGACTCAGACAATATCAGTCAGTTACAGTCAATAGTCAACACTGAAAAAGCAAGGGTACCGAAATACTACCAACTTTTCGTTTGGGCTCGTGAGTCTTATGGTCAGATCAATATCCAGATCTGTTTAACCTGAGTTTGGATCACAAGTGATCAGTCCGACACAAGACAATGGCTTGGTAAATCCAATGGATGGATTGGGGACAACGATCAGGTTAACAATAACGTAATTCTTGTGTTTGCTTTAATTATATATCAGAGAATATAATGAGGAAAGTAAAGCACACAAGACACCAGAGATTTTTTTTAACGAGGAAACTACAACCTGTAGAAAAACCTCGGGACCTCGTCCAGATTGAACACCGCACAATACAAACTGTCTACAAACACTAGCCTACTATAAGACTTCGGTCTGGGATGTAGCAGAGACCAACTCCAGCCCTCCAAGAGAATTGGCTACTGTCGCACTCCTTACGTCTCTAGATCCCCCACAGATCGTCACACACTTGATTCCCCTAGCTGACGTCCTTTACAGGCCTAGGAGTTGCTTTAACCGCTGTTAAAGGCTTGTGTCAACAATTCGGGCTTTGCAACCTCAATTATCAACTGTATGTTTGAACTGTCCTCTATCAGTTTGACATACACAAAGTGACTTCCTTCGGATTGCTCCAGGTCATACGGAAATCTACTTACAAGCGGGGGCTGACAAGTAAACCGAGTAAACTATGCCCAACTTGTCTCTACCTCAGTTGTAAAAAGAATCACTTAAGAAACTTATACAACTGGAGTTAACTAGGTCTTACAACACTGAGTGCAGCCGTGCGTTGCTTCCTTTAAACCCTGTGTGTAACGTATCAGTTCTTGAATGGCCTTATATCAGAAGATAAGGACCGTAGAATAGACAAGAACGTGATCAGGTTACCAAGGTTACAGGTTAATCCGATTTCAACCTCTAAGGTCTCAATCTCCTACCTGTGCTTCCCAACTCTCAAGAGAAGTCTTTATAGTCGATAGGTAATTCCCACAGAGGAACTGCTACCTAATAGAGGATGACTATACCACAACAAGCATTCACCGAAGTGAAAAGATTTTACGATCAATTCCACAGAGAAATCTCACGTATGCTTGATGCTTGCGGTTTTTCGTCCCATAACCCCCTATTTATAGCACTCAATAAGACAGGTTGCTTAGGAATAAAGCAACTAGTTACTTGTCCCACAAGTTTAGGAAACCCTAACTTGCAAACCAAGTAAACAAAGATTTATCTCAATTGGAATTCACTAAACATTTATCTGCCAAGTGTTTTGTGAGCTCAAAAACACTTCAAGATAGAAATCCAACAGACCAGAGATAATCTTTATCTTATTGACTCATTGAGATTCGTTAGATGGAGCACAGAAGATATTTTGTGATAACCAAGTCCAACTAAGAGATAAAGGAGTCAGAGTTTAACCCGTGTGAAAATCCCAGAGAATATTCACCGTGGACGGTTCGCAAACTGTCCTTCTGAATTCCGGACAGATACATCGAATCTGTGGTTCACGTACATGTACGTGTACAAATTGATGCATTGGAACTCAGGAGAAAATCCAGAGTCACTGTTCACGAACCGGTTCGTGAACCGCCTTAGTTCAGAATTAGGGTTTAACTGGATCCGCTGGAAGTTCTGTGCTGGGCCAGTACTTAGACGTGTTAGACGCCCTCAGCTATAATCCACTGGACTCTTGCTCAAGAGTACTCCTTTAGATTCACCCACATCCTACAAGTGATTTGCAAGCAAACCATTGCTATGGAAAGATGGTATCGAATCTATCTCATGCATTCTTGTAACCTTAGTATTCGTGAGAACAAATACCAACATAACACATGGTCCTGTAGACAAGAATACGATCTCAATCGCTATTAGTATCTCTACTAAAGTAGCTGACTATTTCAAAAAATAGAATAAGTAGAATAAAAGAATTTCCATAATAGTCATAACTCATACTAACCTTTTGTCGATGAAGAATAATTGATGTCTTCTTTGTCTTCACAGTCTTCGTCTTCAAGGTCTCTACTACTTTGTCTATATCCCAATTCCGAAATCTAAACTCTAGTAGGCTAAATCAAGATTGTGTTTTGACACCTAAAACTGACAACTTGCTTGACATACCAACGCTAGTGGGTTTGACCGGACAATGCCCTAACAATCTCCCCCTTTGTCAATTTTAGTGACAAAACCAATTTACATATGGATTCAAAAGATATACAATTAAGTACTAACCAGATGTATATTGATTTCTTGAATTCTTCAACTTCTCCCTTGAGTCTTGATGTGTTCTTTTTAACTCTTGTTGAAAAATCCGTAGACAACACCTACACCATATCCAGCTCAAACAACCACAAAGGTACGCTCAAGCTTACATGGGTTAATATGCTAATCCCACATGTTGTTTGTGCAAAGAGTAAGAATCTGAGCAAACTTTAAAGTCCGTGTATCAAAAATTTTAAAGTGATTTTACTCATACCTGATACGAAGCTTCTTCTTAACTTTAATTAGTCCCCCTTACTTGATACTTTTAAAAGTACAACAAGTAAGCATACGATGTTATCCCCCTATGGTTATGAACCACAAAAACAAGAAACATATGTATTCTCCCCCTATTTATCACAAAAATATGACAAAGTAGTTTGAGACTAGGGTTTCATAAACCTATGGAGATAGGTCAAGCTAAGTACTCGCATACCAAGTTTAAGATGACATAACTAGGAAATCAGGACGATGATCTCTAAGTTGATTCATCTTTAAAGAAATATAGACACACTTTTCTCCTAACATTCCACATCCACGCTCCCCAAAAATATTTTTTAGTAAGCGCAAGCTCAGTTAAGAACTCTCCCCCATGTGGTGTTATTCATTAAAGAACAACATACAAAGCCTAACTTGGACAACAATTTAATGTATCCAGTACTCCTTTGTTTAAAACAAAAGTCATAGACTTTGTTTACATCTTGTATATTTAAGAACTCTTAAAACCAAGTTGAGTTAGAGAAACATGAAAGATACATGTTCATATTCAAGGATTTGACAACCTTTGAACAATGAATATTAACTTGATCAATGTTAATGACATACCTCTATGTAATCTCCAACCGGGTCTGTGCCCTATTCTTGTGCTTTACCTCACCATATCAATTGAAATGGCACTTCATGGTGAGGGCGCACAAACACAATCAAGTTGTGTCAGGGTGAACAATTTCTTGTTCACCTTTGGTGGTCAAAACAGGATCTCCTACATCACTGGGTTTTTCACCAGAAGTAGCCTTCGGCTTAAAGTTCTTTGCCTTACCCTTTTTCATGTTTTTCATCAGTAACCCAAGCATCTCATGATGTGATAGCATCATACCAAACATTTTTTGGTTAAATGACACAATATTTTTCATGAATTCTCTTTGGGTGGCCTCACTAGGGTGATCATTCCCTTTGGCATTTATTGCTCTACCAATATTCTTTGGTATCCACTTTTGAGTGGTTTTAGGAGCAATATGATCTTTCTTCCCATCTTTCTCAACAAGACTTGAGTGAGAATTGGATTGACCATTCTTTTGCAAGTTAGTCGATCTCCAATTGGGAACATCATATCTAGTCTTCGCATTTACAAAGTGTTCATTTCTATGACGATTAGGAGAGAACTTTGTAGAGCGTTTATAGGCAGAACTCAGTTTATCATGATACTGATTTTTATGCCTAAAGGATGGACGTTCACAACCTGCATTAAGATGATTAGCCTTGTTTTTCGATCTGGGATTGATATTCAACACACTTGCATCATTACAAATGTTGTCTTTTTCGTTCCTTTTACGGAATCTGCATCTTCTTTCCAAGTGACCTTTATTACCACAATAAAAGCAACGTTTAGTAATAAAAGGACTGGAATGTTCATTGTTACCTGGATGTTGTCGAGCTTGAAAGGCTTTGCTCTTTTTATCCTTAACTTGTGGTAGAGGTATTTCACTTTTGGAAATTGTAGTAGCCTTCGGTTGAGAAGAATCCTTAGCCTTGACAAATTTCACCTCTTTGTTAATACTTGGAGCGTCTATTCCTTTATAGCCCAATCCTCGTGTGTCACGATGATTTTTACTCGCTCCTAACATCAAGGTTAATTTGTCCGAGCTATTGTTGAACTTATTCAAGTTATCTTTCAAACTCAAGTTGTCTTCTTCCAACCTTTTGATCTTTTCATAAGCATTAACTAGATCATTCTTAGATGAATCACCATTCTTAAGATTATCTAGTTTAGCTTGAAGAAGTATTTCTCGATCACGACCTTCAGAAATTAGCAATTTGAGACTTTTAATTTCTTCGTTGTGATCGGTTGTACCATTAGTATCAAGTTCCTTTTGCAAGGTAACATTTTGACAACGAAGTTTGTCACATTCAACCTTTTTGCAGAACAAGGACCTCTGAGCTTCTGAAAGTTTCAGATAGCATTCCTTGATAAGGTTATTCGTAACAGTATCTTCATGGTACACTTCTTCATCAGAGTCAGAAATTGTGTCCTGATCAGAGTTCCCAGCAGCATATGCTACATTATTTGTCTTACACTCTTGATTAACATTTGACATGTCATCAACAATTGCAATGTAAGCTGGATTCACTTTTGCATCTTTGGTAGGGCTTTCAGAGGATTTATGCCCAAACCAAGACACTTGAAGCACTGAACATTATCATCAACACAATTGAGTGTCTCCAGAGAGGAAGATGACGTATGTCTGGATAAATCCTTTTTCCGTTTTTTAAGACGGTCAGAAGAGTTATCCCAATGCGTTATTCATGATTCACTAGGTTTAGATGGGCTAGTACGGTTCACGAACTGTAGGGCAATACCTATCTCTTTTCTCAAGAGATTTTTGACATGTTGTGTGATTAAGGACATAATAGAGCTTAATTCCTTTTCGAAACGATCATCACACATATCAACCTGGAAAGTGTTGATTTTGTCAGAAGAGGTATTGGAAGGGCTAACGGCTTTAAAAGCATTTGATTTATTTTCCTCATGATCAAAGACTTTAAGTTTGCTAACAAGGTCACTTCTTGTTATTGTTAAGCCGTGTACTTCTTGGATGACATGTTTATTTGATTCGTACCTTGAGGGTAATGACCTCAGAATTTTACACACAATGTCCCTTTCCGGAATAGCTTTTCCTAAGGTGTGACAGGCATTCACTATTTCAGACAATTTGTGGTTAAATTTTTCAAAGGTATCATCCTCAACCATTCGAAGGTTCTCCCAGTCATACATGAGGTTTTGAAGTCTACCCTCTTTTTCTGTTGAATTCTCTTCGAACACGGTCCTTAATCTATTCCAAGCCGCTTGCGAGGTTTCACATGTGGCCACGTGATGGAAAAGATCAGGTGTTACTGCATGAATGATAACGTTAAGCCCATCATAGTTTTGCTTAGCGGCGAGAGTTTCCACGTCATCATAAGCCGCTATGTCTTTGGGGACAGATACATCACCATCCAGAGTAGTTGGTGGTGTATATCCTCTCTCGACATAAACCCAAGTTTTGAAATCCCGGGCTTGCAAAAACGATCTCATTGCAGTCTTCCACCATAGGTAGTTTGTGCCATCAAACTTTGGTGGTACGTTACAAGCTCTTAC
>JAJJMA010237567.1:0-11367 GCA_023529015.1 Papaver nudicaule
ATGTGAAAACTCTCACTGGCAAGCCAACACATTTGAGGTTGAGAGCTCAGACACCATTGACAACGTTAAGGCTAAGGTTTAGTTGATCTTTGCTGGTAAACTGTTGGAAGATGGAATGACTCTGGGCGACTACAACATATCAGTTCAACCTTGCACCCTACCAGTTTTAAGAAATTTTAAGAAATGTTGGAGTCATGTCCTTGGAACTGAATGTTAATCTTTTTATTTTTGTTGATTTTGAACTTGGGAGTATTGCCAATTGAATTCAGTTGTAATTTTGTATTTATGAAATGGTGATGGGTTTAGATTTATGAAATCAAATTTTATTTCAGAATTGCTTTTCATTTCAGTTCAGTCGGAATCATTGAGCTCAATCAGAATAATATAATTTTAATTCAGCCCAATCAGGACACCTAAAATGGTATTAATGAGGTGATTACTTTTTACTTTTATTATTATTAAAATCTAATCAAAGGACTGCTTTTCACAGTTCTTATAAAGGACGTGTAAAGTCAGTTCTATTATAAAGGCAAACAAAATCCAAAGTTATCGGAGAAAAGAAAACGGAGCTAAAGAAGAAGAAGAATACAAAAAGGCTAAAGCTTTTTAGAGGGAGAAAATAAAACTTAAATAGTAAAGGGAAACTGGCGCTATAGGTTGGAAGGTAAAAAGGTAGCTAAAATCTCGGGAACATGCAGAACGTGTCACGGAGACGTCACTTCAAGCGAGTAGTGGGGCACGTGTCGCGAAGTTGATATCGAAGTCAAAATTTCCTTCCCAAGCAGCTTCGATACCAGGAAAGGAAAGAGACAAACTGTAGGGGCACAAAACAATCGAGACACGTGTCAGCATCACAATGAAGAAGCATCTAAAGAGAAGACTAAGCTCAAAGCACTGAATAACCCAAAAGAACCATAACTCGTGAAATACTACGAGGAGCGAAATACCATCGAAGGAACAAGCGTTTCGTAATAAATATCTAAGAACATCGAAGTAACAACCACTTCGAGGACCTGTCGAAGACCACCGACGTACTCGACAACTTCTGATATCTCCACGATTGTGTATTTTGTCTCATTAGCTGTCATCCACTTATGGTTCGATCTATAAAAAGCGAGCTCGAGCTCATTTGAAGGGTTGGATTTTTTTGATAAGTCTTGGGACGTCTGAGTGAGAATAGGTTAGTATTGAATATCCTCAGGTCTATGAGCACAATTTCCATGTAGTGATAGCCAGAGAAACATTTTATATTAATGAATGCATAAATCTTCACCATGTCAATAATTACGTGTTTTAATCTGTCTCGATATTGTTCTAAGTATATCTCGATATCATGTTTCGCACTAGAATAATTCTCTGACTCTTAAGATGTATGTAATGATCGACCGCTAAACAACACACATTAGGTAAGGTCATCATTGAGTTAGCTTTAGGTTGTGGAAGATTTTGGTAGGATTTAGAATCACTATTTGAAGAGTTAAAGAAGACTGAAGATCAAACGAAGATATCCGGCTTCATCATTCAAGAGGTTAGTGAATCTAAATAAAGCAATTACATTATCTTTTATACTGGTGCTACAAAAGACAAAAACATAACTCATTGCTAAAGTTTTACGTTATGACTTGATCACTTGTGACCAGTGTGTCTTAAGATGTAACTCCGCTTTATCGCTTGCGATATTGTTGTTGAAGTTATGACGTTCCATATTACTTAGAGCTTTCTTTTCTTCTCCGTCTCTAAGTAATATAGGGTTTTTCCTAAAACCTCCGAGTTGGATATATCAGTTGTGATGTTGTATCAGTTGATTATTTCATCTTATGGATTTTCAGAGTTCGAAACCTCAATGTAGGTTTTGGTAAAACTAAACTTTGATTTCGAAACCATAATAATGGTTGTTAGGTATAATGTCTCTAAGCAGATTTTATACCGACACACTTGCATTGAGTTTATGAGCCAAAGCAAATGCCACATTTTTAGCCCCCTTAGCTAATAAACTGAAAATAAAGGTTTTTTGGTGCATTAAAGATAATAATAACTTTGCCGGTGGAGTCTTTACCTTCCATTTTACCTGAGCTCCTGATTCTGTGACTGTATCATGGACTTCTTGCTATTCCCTTCTATCTGAATTGAGTTTGCATCCATTTTTACTCCCCAGTTGATCGCTTCGTTGACAGCATAAACCTCTCTTTCCTCCATACTCTGAGCTTGCATGCTTCGCCCTCTGACTTCCCTGAAATAATGCACATCATTCCTTGAGATTAAAGCAATACAAATCATGTTAGTTTCATTGTTCCATGTGACTGCAATGTTCATTTGGTTTCGATCTGGCCTTCCCAGATGTTCCTTCCTTCTGGCCTTGTTGCGATTCCTTGTTGTCGGCTGCTTCTTTCTTCTCCCTGTTTTGAATTGTCTATCCAGAACTGAGTAGCCCTATTCTTAATTACCAAAGGTTGTTGATCAGTCACTCTGTACACCTTGTCACATCTGGCTTTCCAAATGTGTCAGATCATCGCCGCACAAAAACTACTCCAAGAGCCAATTGACTTATCCATCCACTTGGTTCCTCATACCAACTGTCTATCCATTGCTTCACCGTTAGAGTCGTAACTCCTGGAGAAAAAGGGCTATGCCCGGAGACAAACCAAACACATCTTACGAAGTGACAATAAAAAAAGAGATATTCTAATGTCAAAACCAAAAACATTTTAAGGAGCTTAAATTTTGTCAAATGTCACTATGTGCCAAATGGAAAAAAATAAAGTACCCAAAAAAGAGTGCCCCACCCTAGTAGGCCTAGGCACCACAAAATAACCTGGTTTTTTTGGGGCTGTGATGATTTAATGGGGACTGTGGTCCTTCAAAAATCGTCACAGTAGAAAGCAAAAACCGTGACGATTTTCAAAAGTCGTCACAGTACAAAGAGGGAAACCATGACGATTTTTGGAAGACCACAGTCCCCATTAAATCACCATAGTCCCAAAAAAAAACTAGGCAAAATAAAGCAAGATATGGGCCGGAGACCTTCATCGGGGGCCTAAGGGGCCAATAAAAACATAAACCCTTCCTTTGTCCTAAAACCCTCCTCAGTGTTCTTCTTCAGTTGCTCCGTCTCCCTCAAAATCTCTCCTCAGGCCTGCAACACTCCGTAAAAATTGACGATGGAGAAGAACAAAGACGCCGCAATCTTGTCTAGATTCCACAAAATCGTGCTGAGCTGGGTTTATTTCAGCCTCCTCCCAGACCTAAAGGTAACCTAGATTCTTTTCTTTTCCCCCAAATTCAGTTTTTCTTCTTCCTCTTTGTTTGATTTTCCAATTATTTTTCACAGGATTCGAATAAGGCATTAAAAATAACAAAAGCTGATGCGGAAAAGTTAGGTCTAAAGAAAGTGAAAAAGACGTATAAAAATGTTGATGATTATATACAAACATTTGAGCCACTTTTGTTTGAAGAAGTGAAAGCTCAAATCATCCAAGGCAAATCCAAAGACGAAGACGACGATGGTATAGATGATAAATCTCTTTTGACTTATTTTGACTCTGAGTTGGTTTATTTATGTGAATTGATTGGAATTTTGATGTGTTTTCGCAGTGGGAGTGTACAAAGAGGGATTCATTAGCTCATATACTGAAGCTGACGGGTTTCATACAGCGATGGTGACGTTTGATGCCAAGGATAATGATAGGATTACAGAGAATGATCTTCTACTGGTTTCCAATACAAAGGTTTGTTTTGAAATAAGAAGAAGATAAAGTGTATTTAGCTTCTTTTTCTTTGCTGTAAGTTGATGAATGTGATGTTTGGATATATTGCAGTTTGATAAATCATTGCCAAAAATGTTTGCATTTGCATTGGTATTGAATCGCGAGGGTTGTAATCAGCTGAATCTACGGATGTTTGTGGGTGGAGAGTTTGAGGGCATCAAGACTCATAAAATCAAAAATGTTCCGTCACGTATGTCTAAATTTCACAGTTTTTTTGGAAAAGAAACAAAGGAACGCCACCTGTGGCTTCTCAAGGTATGTTTTATTATGTAAATGAAATGTGTGTTTCAATTGTTGTATGTGGAACCTAATATGTGTGAAGCGATCTACTGCTAAGTGTTCAGAGTTGAGACCAATGGTTAGGTTTTAGTTGGCATCTTGGTTTTTTCTATGGACTATTGTGTTGCACTGTTGAATGTTTTATATTTTCATGGCGCAATTTGGAAATGACTTCAGTACCTTACCATAATATAAGTATCTTCACTCTTAAATGAGAATTTTCCTTCGATCCCATAAATGACACAGGCTACACTGTGAATGTATTACATTGGTTTGCTATGTGTAGTTTAGATTTAGGGTATCATAATATTTTGCGTCAAATTTAACTAAGATTTTGAGACTATGTAACATCCCTTTAAGTTTAAGATTTTTCAGTTAAGTTTGACGATATGCAACTGCCGTGCAGGTTGCTGGTTTATCAACTGTCATCCGTGAATATGTGGCATTAATGTCTTTTAGTTCTCTTCCTTTCAAAGATTTGATATTGTCAGCGGCTGAAAGAGATGCTACTTCTGAGCAGCGGCCTTGGAAAATTCCTAAACCTCTCATGGAATCTCTTGAGAATAATCACAATAGTTCTCAATTGGATGCCATACGCGTGAGTCTCTCTCGACTTATCTAACGGTCTTGTTGTTAGATGAAAATATCTGTTTTGTCATTGATTTTTAAGCTTTTTACTGGATATTATTTCATCCACTTCAAAGTCATTATCCTCCAATATTTTTCCTTCGATGTATATAATTATTTTGATAATGGAAGTTTTTTCTTCTGCAGGCGGGTCTTTCTCGTAAAACTGTTGTTCTGATCCAGGTTTGATTTTTACTTCTGTAGCCATCTAGAAGACCAATGAATGCAAGCATGCAATTCTCTAACTGTACTTGCATAACGATCTTTAGTTTGGAGAAATACCTTGTCTATTTGGTCTAAAAAAAGTAATACTTTCAATTGTGATGCTAAAAGAGTAAAAGCTTTTCGAATTTACCTACAGTCAATCACGACATCTTGGAAACATCAAAGTTACTCAGGTTAAGTCAAAGTCTGGGGCCTTTTTTGGTCGACGGTTATCGCTTGTTTTATGGTTATAGCACATACCTTCAATCGCGGCATCTTAGAATTGCTTAACCCTTACTTGTACTATCGTTAGAAAATTACAGAGCTTGCTAGAGTGTTTCACCAATAAGAAAGCTGAAGAGGAAAATTCTACCTTATCAACCCGAGGACAGAAAATTGTTGTGGGCTCCTGGGGCCCCATTTTCTTTTTCTCGGGATTCAGCAGTCAACCTGCCATTTTTTTTTTCTTTTTTCTTCTATTTCAAGACTGTTTAAATTACAGAATGTTTCAGACTTACCTCAGTCATTCGGTACTTTAAATACAATGTTACTCAGCTTCTCTCCTGTAAGACGTAATATTTATGGTAGTTACTTTATGGATGCTAGATGTATCTCAAACATCTTGGCCTCCACTTCTACTCTTAACGTATGTCTTTTTCATTTTCGATTCTCGAATTTTTAAACTGAAGTAGATTCATTGGCTTACAGTACATTTGCACAAGTTTTGGTTGCAGTAGATAAGAGTTAGGAAATTGTGCAAATCCATACATGTTGTGTTAACTATAAGTTATCACAATAAATAATAGTACAACATTGCTTTTTAACTGGGTGCTGTGTTGTTTTGTATCTCAATGTTGTAAATATGATTGCGAGAAACACTTTTTTCTTTGTTTGTTCACCATGTTGTTCCTCCGTCAGTTAGTTACTGAAGTTGCAAGTCTGTTATTTTGATATTATCATTCTTATTTCCATAGTACAAACTTTCATGCTTCCCATCATTAAGTAAATGTATGCTTATATTATGCCTCCTTTTAGGGTCCCCCGGGAACAGGAAAAACTCAAACAATCCTTGGACTCCTTAGTGCCATTCTGCATGCAACTCCTACAAGTTTGCAGTCTAAGTAAATTTTACTTCACGTTCTATTTGTGCATTATTCCTTTGTTCTTGAGCCCTTCAACTAATCCTTATGTGAGTCCAACTCTAAAAATTATTATTTCTTTTTCTTTTTTATGCAGGGGAGAGACATTTGATGTAATACTTCAGCCTGAAATGTCAATAGATGATAAGTATGCACTATTCTTATACTTTTTTTACTTAGCTTTTATTCTTATAAATGAGGAAAGTTGGAGCTCGGGAATCATGACAGAAATTAACTTGTGAGATTGTAATTAAATTGCCATTCATCTTAGGTATCTGTCTTTGGTGATTTTGTAGGTATAATCACTGGAGGCTAGCATCACCATGGTTATATAATTGTAATCCTAGAGATCTAATTATGCCAATCGACGGTGATGAAGGATTTTATCCAACGTCTGGCAATGACATGGTATGTTTGTCTCACTCTATAGATTGTATATACATATGATGGTCATATTCTATATAACTGTTAGCTTGAATCTTAACTTAATGCTGTTGAGCAGAAGCCTGAAGTAGTCAATTCAAATCGCAAATATCGTGCACGGGTATTGGTTTGTGCACCATCTAACTCAGCGTTGGATGAGATTGTCTTGAGGCTGCTAAACACAGGTAAAAGTGTATTTTCCATGGACAAGATCAGTTCATTTCCATTATAGAATTGTCAACTGAATTTTGAGAGAAGGCACTACTGAGTGTAATTTATTAGTAAGAATTTGAAAACGTGCGCTGAAAGAAACACACAACAGTACTATCTTACTGAGTGAAACGACCTGAAATTACAACCAAAACCTGAACCAGGCGCTTTACAGTAAAATGACTGAGACCTCGGTCTAAAGACATAATTTTTACATAAAGTAATCCTGTGTTGGATCTGGTGGAAATAAGGGTAGGTTTTCAGATGGTCCCCTCTGGCCACCCTTATTATCGACCTAATACGTTCCTGGTGGGTCTACTATAGGGAAATTATAATAAAAGGGCTCATCATAGTAGTGTTTTGTTATATGTAAAATGGATAGGAACTCCAGTCTGAATATCTAAGCAAATATCTGGGCTGTACTTAGGTAAATGTTTGGATGAACTTGTGAACAATTCTCTTTTCAAGACCATTGTATTGTTTTGGTTAGTGTGATAAATTTTGGACATTGTATAGTATGTATCACTCCCTAGGTTAGGTCATGCCCACAAGTTTAAGATCTTACTGCCCTGTGCAACCTCTTTCAATCATATCTGAAAGTAGAAGTTAATTCTTGATGGTAATGTCCTCCTTGCTATTTTTGAAGGAAAATTCAAAGCCAAATATTGCTTTTGGAGTTGTTGGCTAGCAATATCTTACTGGAAAACCACGATTTTGTTCATGCAACCAGACTCTTTCATCAGGTGTCTCCTTATCCATCCCCAAACCAGCATAAGTTGGAGAACTGCTAATACAGCTTTCTCTTCCAAGAACATTGTCAATATTTCCTTCTCTATGCTTCTTTTAACCTTGGTTGATCGTGGAACCAGTATCTGGTTTTAGCGCACGCGTAAATATAACATGGTTATTTTAGTGACTCGCTGGATTTTTTATTTTCACCTTATAAAGGTGTGCCTGAATAGGTCAAAGGAGAGTGTTAGAATATAGAAGCAAAATAATAATACGGGTCTTCACAATAGTTTCTAAGTCTCTCTTTCCCATTTGCACACACACTCCAACTGTAGTAGGAAAAAAAGGCAGACATGCTTGTTCTGCTTGTATTCTATCTTCTTTCAGTAAACTGTAAAAGAAACTTCTTTCACTATATAGTGTTCTTATTGTTTCTTGCTTATCTTTTCAGGTATCCGTGATGAAAAAGACCGTCAATATAACCCTAAAATTGTGCGAATTGGTCTCAAGGCACATCATTCTGTTCAGGCGGTGTCCTTGGACTATCTTGTGAGTATTTTAAAATCCATCTATAAGTCCTCAATTTCCATTAGTTTCTCTTTAAAAGGTGTTTGTTTGAGTAGTTTCTGTTTACAGGTAAACCAAAGACTTGCTGGGATGAATACGACGGCGGATGTAAAGAAACAAGGATCTGGAGCTCACGATAGAGACAGTATCAGAGCTTCAATTCTTGATGAAGCAGCCATTGTATGTGATGATTGTGTTTACAATTAATCTGAACCTAGCTTTCAACATGACTCGAGTTCTTAATGACTTACTTCATGAATTGGCAGGTCTTTTCCACCCTTAGTTACAGTGGTTCCACACTTTTCAGTAAGCTGAGTCATGCGTTTGATGTTGTTATAATTGATGAAGCTGCTCAAGCTGTAAGTACCGTCAAACTATATTTCATGCATGGTCTTTCACAAAAGCATTAGAGTGTGGTATAATCAAGAATCTGGATTCTTGGAGGTCTGATTTGGGCCTTTAATTTCATTTGCCAAGAGCCTTGATAAATAAATTTTGATACACCAGGGGATCAATGAAATTTTGGTGATTTTCTTTATCAACAATTTTTTTATTTTTAAACTTGGCTAGGATCCTAATAGTGAGAATGTGAAGTTATTCGTTAAGGTAGCTCACAGTATCACAGAAATTGGATCTACTAACTCAAGTGTTAACTTTTCTCCTCTTGGTAGTTAATTAGGAAAACATCAACATCTCATCTCTAAGTCCCATAAAATTAGCTACAAGACCATCCCAAATCATCAGTTCAACTCAGAAATTTTGTCATTTTTAGGTGGAAGGGGCGACTCTGATTCCCTTGGCCAACGGATGCAAACAAGTATTTTTGGTAAGATTTTCTACCGATATTTCTTATTCTTATAGGCTCATGGACACAAAGGTATAATACAAATGTGTATGTTTGCTTCTTTAAAATTATGTTACCGATGCCCGTTGACAACATTTCAAGTTTGTCGCTTCTATCTAGTTGGCATGGTCCTGGGAATGTCGAGGGTATCAACTAAATATAACTATCAACCTTAATGATATTGATAGTCACAAACTGGATGGATTACTTATAAATTTGTTGTTTGTATGACATGTTAACTAGGTTTACCACATTTTTATTTCTGTTAATCTAAACCATTTTCTTAAGGCATATGAACCAGCGAGTGTCCTGCTCTTTTATAGAGATGAGGCACTTGAAATTTGGGAGAATATTTGATGGTCATAAAAATTTCAGTACCTCTGTCCATACTCTCTCCGTCCGACAAAACAAGCAAAAATGGAAAAAATGAAAGAAACTTTTCGTGGGACGGAGGGAGTATATAAGGGAAGAAGGGTTTGCCAGCATAGTAGTTTGTAGAAATCACAGATATGAATACTGGCAATCTCCAGATGTGCATGTTACTTCAAGTCACATATATCTTCTCTCTTTTTAGGTTGGAGATCCCCTTCAGTTACCAGCAACTGTTATATCTACTCTCGCACAAAAATTTGGGTAAACCACTTTATCTTACTTCAAAGAAGCATCACCCTGCACGTCTTTCATTTATCTGAGATTGGTAGCTGTATCTAACCTTTTGTGGTTTCCTGTTGAAGATATGGCAAGAGCTTGTTCAGTAGATTCGAGGAGGCTGGCTATCCAGTGCAGATGCTAAAAACCCAATATCGCATGCATCCAGAGGTTAAGATCAGACACTGTTTGATTTCATTACCTGCTATAAGAATATTATCTATGGTCATAAATTTGGAGGTAGGATCCATTCACAGGATTAAGGACACCCGACATGGAGGTGATCTGAGTGCTAATGTTTTGTAGGCATGATCTCCCAAGTCTAACCACAAGTCCTAAAAGTTGGTTTGGTGCTTAGTGATATTGATCCATCCATTTGTCTGTAAACCCTTGAATTATATGATTGATGAGGGTTATCTACATGGTGATCTTTTGTGGTGGAAATAACTCTCATGTCCGAAGCCTAATTATTTAATTTACTTCTTGAACAGATAAGAAGCTTCCCTTCAGATGAATTTTATGGCAATAAATTAGAGGATGGAGAAGAAGTTATGGAGCAGACAAAACGGCCATGGCATAAATTCCGGTGCTTTGGGCCATTTTGTTTCTTCGACATTGAAGATGGGAATGAATCGGGATCCGAGGACACTGATCAATCTCGGGAAAATTTTGATGAAATCGAATTCGTCTTGCTCATGTATCATAAATTGGTGAAGAATTATCCAGAGCTAAAGTCAAGTTCTCAGCTGGCAATAATAACTCCTTATGCCAAGCAAATGAAGCGCTTCCAGGAACGTTTCCATGAGACTTTTGGGACGGAATCTAAAAAATTTGTAGATATAAACACTGTTGATGGATTTCAGGTATGTACATTTTCCACATAATTTTGATGGAACCACTTCATTTATCCCTGCTTTGGTCCAGTTAACTGTTGGATACACTGGGAAAATATTAATAACTAAGTTATTATATGAGAATTATGATGAGATGGTCTCTCTTACAGGGTCGGGAAAAAGATGTCGCAATATTTTCATGCGTCAGGGCCAACAAAGAAGGAAAAATCGGGTTCTTAGGTGACTCCCGTAGAATGAATGTTGGAATAACTAGAGCAAGGTCGTCCGTCCTGGTAAGCCATTATTTCGATTGCATTTGAAGTTTTCATTCTCTTCTGTGTGGGCAATCAAATCCACTATCTTGATGTTGAACAAATCTTTGTATTCAAAACAATTTACAAATATAACTAACATTCCCTAAATAAGTAAATGACCAATAGTACCGGGGTCTGTATTTACTTACCACTTCAGGAGGAAAAACATCAGCATTTTAGAATTTCATTGTTTCTGGTACATATGTTCAGAACAAGTAGCTATATCGCTCAATGTATTCTACTGTGTCTTAAGGTTGTGGGTTCTGCATCTACATTGAAGAAGGATAAGCACTGGAATAGTCTAGTCGAAAATGCTCGAAACCGGGGTTGTTTTTTCCAGGTCAGGGTTTGCATTTTTTTTTTGTTACTATTAATTTTTCTACTTTATATCTCCTATAACTCTCCCTAAGCATAAATATTGTATAATTGTGTTGCAGGTTAAGAAACCTTATCCCTCTTTCTTCAGCGATGAAAACCTGGAAAGCATGAGAGTTCCAGACAAGTTAGAGCAAATGGAGCAGCATATGGATGAGACGGAAAATAACACCTTAGACGTTAATCCTATTGTAGAAGATGTTGATCAAGGAAATGTAGATGATGAAGACGGCGGATATGGAGAGGCTAATGATGATTGATACCAGCGGATATGCATCATCTGACAAAAATTAACCTGTGAAGAGATTGTAATTATAAGTTGCCATTCATCTTAGGTATCTGTCATTGGTGATTTTGTAGGTATAATCACTGGCAGCTAGCATCACCAAGGTTATACGATTGACATTTTTT